>VSMD01104628.1:0-45727 GCA_008750895.1 Mirza zaza
AGATAGCTGCACCCCAAAGAAGAATGGTGTAGTTAGGCAGATGAGCCTGCCTCGGATCCTTGCTTCAAGGAGATTTCAGCACAGCAGCATGATTCTCATGGGAGTAGAAATGATTGTGCTGCATATTTAGGCAGGCAAGGCCTTGGAAAGTGTCACTTTCGAGCCAGCACACGTGGAAAAATTAAAGTTGTCTCGCAATGGCCATGCATGTCATTGTAGTGGCAGAGAGACAGGGAGCCTGATGAATGAATGACTAGACAAGAGCTCTACCTGAGGACAATAGTCCCAAGATGCAGCATGTACAGGCAGCTAGCTCTGCTCACAGGCGATCAGGAGAGGCTATAGGGGGAAATAGGGATTTCTTTTTAACTAACAGCAACAAAGGCTATTTTAAAAATTGACAAAAATCTGTATGTAGGAAGCCTGTTCTCAACTGGTATGTGTGGGGTGGTGCTGGGGGTGCAGCCTGCGTCAGAGGGTCAATTGGGCCCAGGTGAGAATTTAGATAAGAGAGTGGTGAGGAAATGCTCCCCTTGCTTTCTCTCTAGCTGCCCCCTCCCACTGTGGATAACAGTCTTCTGTGCCCTGGGCAGAAGTGACCACAATGCTCACATCATGGCCAAACAAATGAAGATACGGATTTCATCTGAATTTAGACAAACAACTCATTTGTGCACTGCTGTCTGCTTTTCCCCTGATCTTGAAAACTATCATCTGGACCTATTTACCATAGGGTTGAAAACACTCAATTATTAGATTTTGATAAATAGTATAAAGAAAATAAAGGGCCATGTTCAGGAAACACTGGCATGATGTGCTCTAATGCAGGCAGGGGTATCAGTAAAGTTTTGTCTGAAGAAGGGATTTTGGTTGACCCAGAAATATATTGGTGCCAATGAAGAGAAGAGAGTAAGGGATTCTATGCAAAGGAAGTACCGTATTTCAAAAGACCTATTTTGATCGTCAACGATAACATATGGTCATTAGTTGTAGTGTAAAGTTGTTGAAGGGAACTGGAATGTAAGTTACAAACATACTGTCGTAATCATATCTCCTTGGCTGGATACCTCTCCTCATACTCTCTCTATATTTGGACAAAGAAAACACAAAAATCTTTTTGGAGACAGCAATGACTTCATGAATGCATACGTTGTGAGTAACAAAGGATGTAGATAGAATCCAGTGATAAGTCCAATTAAATATTGATAAATGATGAGAGATGTAGTAAAATAATGAAATTATTTTTAGTATGAGAGTAAATGAGACTCTCTTTCAAAATTCTGATCAACCCTTACACTTGAAGGAGGCAACAACAGTAGAAACAGGAAGGTGGTACCTTGCTTAAGGAACTGCTGGATGGGGGTTTTTGATATGGCGCATGAACATGAGCATGGGCCACAGTTGGTGTGCTGAATCTGACGTTTGCAGAGGATGTCTCTGCTCCTGGGACAGCTTCTTCCTTCTGGAATGAAAAATTTGGATGATTTAATCTTTTATTTTATGAAGGAAAGTAATATTTTTCTGGCTAATGTTTTTCTAGATGAGTTGAATGGCATACACATATTTTCTTTTTTAAAATGCTTTTTTATAGGATCTTCCCTCTACTAATTTTCCCTGGATACTGGCATTAATCTAGATTCCTTAACCTACATTTCAGCAGGCACAAGAATTAGCATTACAGTCGTTGACCTGGGAAGGTAAAGACCCATTGATCTTAGGTAGATTCTTGCTCTACCTCTGTTTGTAAACTGATGTGAGCCAACATGGTCAAGCACATCTCTTGAGCATATTTTTTGGTAGATAAGCCTCCTTGGCGAAAAGGGTATCAAGTCTCAGAATCAAGTCAGATGAAAGGAGGGATGTTTATAAGTGATTTTTTCTCATCAAAGAATTAACAAACAGGTTCCCATCATCTGCTTTTCAGGTCCTGGTATACCCAGCTCTTCATATATTTTAGAATGAGCATCTGGTAGGTGCTTAAAAAGTAGAAATATAATTGCTGTCATTGTTCCATGTTGTGTGCTGGGATTTGCACTGGTGCACACATATTTCCTGCACTGTGCTGACTCTATTAAGGGAAACCCCAGATGAAGTAGTATGAGAGCCATCTTCAAAAGCAGTCCCCTCTATTCACTCCCGTGAAATGAGAAATTTATCCTTATTGACAAGAGGACCTGTGAAAGGAAAGCATGAGAGGGCTCATCACTTCGGGTAGTCCTGTCTCAGAGAGAACTTGCAGAGGGAAACCTTTAACTTGACACCTGAAATTTGTGGAGAGTTGTGCCAATGATGAAATGAAAGGAATAGGTTCCCAACAAGGAAATAGCCTATGTGAAGATTTGTGATGTTGGAAGGAATTTGGAAGGTTAGAAACAAATTTAGAGATATTATCTGTAAGCAAAGTGGAAAGGAGTGAAGGAAACTGAAATGTAGAATCTTAACACACTCTCATCTACACTTACCTGACCTCTTCCCCTCCCCTTCTTTATAGCTGCACCAACAGGAGAGAGTAACTCCCTTGAGGCGGCAATCATTTCATAAATGCACACCTTTTAAATAGCAAAGGACTATGACCTGGTAAGATTTTAGTGTATACATTTGATAAATGTATTAGTGATCTAATTTCCTACAGAGATTGTACACGGCTAGAGAAGAGAGGAGAAGCTCTTTCAACATTCTCATGATTCCTGTAATTACAGTTAGGAGACAGGAAGAATGGAACTCAGAAGACTGTACCTTAAGTAAGAATGTGCCGGGTAGGGCTGCTGGAGGCATCTGGGGTGTCTTGGGGTGGCTCTGAGTCAGGGTTGTGCCGGCCTCTGAACGTTTTGGAACCTCCTTCTGCTTCTCGGATAGTTTCAATGTCTTGGAGTCATAGATCCCCTGGTTTGTATTTTCCTTTACCTGAAGGAATTCATTTTTCTGTTTAATGCTTTCCATATTCGAAGCAGCAGCATATCTTATCATTTCTGAGACTATCATCCTTGATTAGTTTCTAATAGATGTTAGTTACCTTCAAACATAGCCTGTCTCTAATGCATTGCTACAGGAAATCGCGAAAATATTGTTTGCTAACATAAAAATGATCAGGCATTCTTCTGCACAAAATCATCCAGTATTTACTTACTGACTATTCTTTACAATAAAGAATCCATTTTTGTCTGTATGGCAAAATGTTAGTTTGTAAAGGCTGTTTTTCTCTCTTTACTACCATTTTCTTATTCCTTTCAACGTATACTATGGTTGTACAGAACTCACATGGGATATGAAAGAACTGCCTGAAGTGCCCCCACCTGGGGCACAGCTTCCTGATTAGAACAGGCGTTGACTACTCCCCAGCACTGGGGCTATGGTAACAGCCCAGGACATAGCACTGTATATTCAAAATTGTTTAAAAACGAACTGCAGACATTTTAACGACTGCACACTTAATGTATATAAAATCTACACCCATTACATGTTCAAGTTTTAAAGTTCAATAAGGCTGGATTTGAATCCTCACTTCAATACTACCTCTGTGAGCGTGTGGAAGATTTGACCCTCTATGAACCTGTTTTCTCACATGAGAAACGAGAAACAATAACATCTTCATATGTTGTTATACATAAAGAATACAGGTTTTAAAAGAGTCCACTCAGCAGTGCTCAATAAACATGAATATCTTTATTGCTATTACTTTCCCACGGTCTATTAGGGGTTTGTAAGTCTGCTCCGATAAACAGATGTTTCATTACTTATGATGACTGTTGATGGAAACGTTGCATGGGTGGATATAGGAAGCACAGTATGAGAGAAGCCCCTTTATTCAGAACTACTATGTGGAGTAATACAATTTCATTGATAAGATATCCTTGAGCTCCACCCCCTTACCCTGATCATAAATCATGTAGTTCTGTGATGTTTGATTCCCCTACAAATAACAGCACAAACCAAAGGTAATAGTCTACCTGACTTTGAATCCAAAAATAAAAAATAACCCTACTGTCGAGAAAATATTTGGAAGAAACTGTGATAAGTAAGTGTAGGGTTTCCTGCTTACCCAGGGAATGACCGTTTTTGCAGGCCTCCTGTGAAGATAGCCGCACCCCAAAGAAGAAACTGACTGCATGGTGTAGTTAGGCAGATGAGCCTGCCTTGGATCCTGTGCTCCAATGAGATTTCAGAGCAGCAGCATGATTGTCATGGGAGTGTAAATGATTGCGCTGTGTGTTTCTGCAGGCAAGGCCTTGGAAAGTGTCACTTTCAAGCCAGCACACATGGAAAAATTAAAGTTGTCTTGCAATGTGCATGCATGTCATTGTAGTGGTAGAGAGACAGGCAGCCTGATGATTAAATGACTAAACCGGAGCTCTACCTGAGGACAATAGTCCCAAGATGCAGCAGGTATAGGCAGCTAGCTCTGCTCACAGGCAATCAGGAGAGGCTATAGGGGGAAATAGGGAATTTTTTTTTTAACTAACAGCAACAAAACCTATTTTAAAAATTTGACAAAAATCTATATGTAAGAAGCCTGTTCTCATTGGTATGTGTGGGGTGGTGCTGGGGGGTGCAGCCTGGGTCAGAGTGTAGCTTGGGCCTGGCTGAGAATCTAGATAAGAGAGTGGTGAGGAAATGCTCCCCTTGCTTTCTCTCCAGCTGCCTCCTCCCAGTGTGGATAACAGTCTTCCGTGCCCTGGGCAGAAGTGGCCACACTGCTCACATCATGGCCAAACAAAGGCAGACATGCATTTGATCTGAACAGAGATAGACAACTCATTTGTGCACTGTTGTCTGCTTTTGTACTCTCATGAAATCTATCATTGGACCTATTTTCTAGTAGGGTTGGAAAACACTCAATTATTAGATTTTGATAAATAGTCTAAGGAAAATAATGGGCCATCTTCAGAAAACATTGGTATGATGTGCTCTAATGCAGGCAGGGGTATCAGTGAAGATATGTCTGAAGAAGGGATTTGGTTGGCCCAGAAATATATAGGTGCCAATGAAGAGAAGAGAGTAAGGAATTCTATGCAAAGGAAGTACTGCATGTCAAATCACCTATTTTGAACATCAACTCTAACATATGGTCATTAGTTGTAGTGGAAAGTTGTGGAAGGAAACTGAATGTAAGTTACAAACATACTCTCGTATTCATATCTCCTTGGCTGGATACCTCTCCTCATACTCTCCCTATATTTGGACAAACAAAAGACAATAATCTTTTTGGAGACAGAAATGACTTCATGAATGCATACCTTGTGAATAAGTAAGGATGTAGAATCCAGTGACAAATCCAATTACATATTGATAAATGATGAGAGATGTAGTAAAATAATGAAATTATGTTTAGTGTGAGATTAAATAAGAATCTCTTTCAAAATTCTGATCAACCCTTACACTTGAAGGAGGCAACAACAGTAGAAACAGGAAGGTGGTACCTTGCTTAAGAAACTGCTGGATGGGGTTTTTTGATATGATGCATAAACATGAGCATGGACCACAGTTGGTGTGCTGAATCTGATATTTGCAGAGGATGTCTCTGCTCCTGGGACGGCTTCTTCCTTCTGGAATGATAAATATGGGTGATTTAATCTTTTCTCTTATGATGGAACGTAATATATTTTCTGGCTAATGTTTTTCTAGATGAGTTGAATGGCATACACATTTTTTCTTTAAAGAAATTTTTTTTATAGAATGTTCCCTCTGCTAATTTTCCCTGAATATTGGCATTAATCTAGATTCCTTAACCCACATTTCAGCAGACACAAGTACAAGCATTACAGTCTTTGGTCTGGAAAGGTCAAGACTCATTGATCTGAGATAGATTCTTGCCTCTACCTCTGTTGTAAACTGATGTGAGCCAACATGGTCAAGCACATCTCTTGAGTATATTTTTTGGTAGATAAGCCTCCTTGGGGATAAGGGTAGCAAGTCTCAGAAGCAAGTCAGATGAGCAGAGAAATGTCTGTAAGTGACCCTTACTCATCAGGCAATTTACAAACAGGTTCCCATCATCTGCTTTTCAGGTTCTAGTATATCCAGCTCTTCATCTTTTTGAGTGAACTTGTCTTTTCCTTGCTGCAAAGATTCTCTTATAGCCACAATTCTAGAGGCAGGATTATGCTGCCCTTCCTGTCTATATGAAGCAACCAGAATTCTTCAGGATTTATAATCATAATCACAGGGGTTCCCAGTTCTACCCAGGGAATTCCCAGTACCTGGCATTTTATGCCTTGTTTAAGAAAGGACAGAGAGTGTCTGTAAAATAATGTATTTTGACGACCGTTAATTACTATAGTGAAAGCTCATTCCTGACAATTTATACTTGATGCCAATTTGCCATGCTTTTCCTCACTTCTGGATTTCGGTAACACAATTGTTTTGTGCTATTTCCTGAAAACCTGGTGGGTGGGAGGTGCTGGCGGAACCTGCTGCTGCCCTGTGGCTCCCTGATTAGAGCAGTGTCTGACCACTCTCTTGTATCTCCTATTAAAAATGTTTTTCCATTTAAGTATTTTCAATTATTATGCTTCGAATGTTCATTTTTTTTTTTTTTTTTGAGACAAAATCTGTCTCTGCAGCCCAGGCTAGGATGTCATGATGTCAGCCTAGGTCACAGCAACTTTAAATTCCTGGGCTCAAGAGATTCTTCTGCCTAAGCCTCCTGAGTAACTGCGACTACAGGCAAGCGTCACCATGCCCGGCTAATTGTTTTTCTCTATATATTTTTTGTTGTCCAGATAATTTCTTTCTATTTTTGGTAGAAATGGGTTCTCGCTTTTACTCAGGCTGGTTTTGAACTCCTGATCTTGAGCGATCCTCCCATTTCAGCCTCTCAGAGTGCTAGGGTTACAGATGTGAGCCACCCCACCCAGCCCGAATGTTCATTTTAGTTTCCTCTTCTGTAGAAATGTCTGTTTATATTATTCTCATTCCAATTAGGTATCTAGAAATTCTTGATGTATTGACCTTTTTTTTTTCCCCTATTCTTCAACATCAACTAAAATATAGACTTCCTAGAACTCTGGGAAGCCATGGAGGGAGGATCATTTGAACTCAGGAGTTCGAGACCACCCTGAGCAAGAGCGAGACCCTGTCTCTACTAAAGACAGAAAAATTAGCCTGGAGTCGTGATGGTCCGTGCCTGTAGTCCCAGCTACTCGGGAGTCTGAGGCAGGAGGATCACTTGAGCTCAGGAGTTAGTTTGCAGTGAACTATGATAATGTCACTACTGTACTCTAGCCCAGGTGACAGAGCAAGACTCTATATCAAAAAAAAAAAAAATACATACCATACACACACACACACATCCAACATAGCAGATAAATGTAGATGCTGGAAATAAGATGTTTGCTTTAGTAACATTTTTTTCCCTTTAAAAAAAGTTTTTTGAAGATTTTAAGAAAAATTTATTTCAATGATAACATTCTCATCTTATACATTTACTTAAACTTTCTTAACTATCATAATCATATGATGCTATGAGATACTGTTACAAAGAGAAATACATCACATTCTCAATAAAGCATGAGGTTACTTTTGTGACAAAGTCTTCTTCTAAAAACTACACTATTACTAATGGTCAATGTGTGAATTAATTCCTTTTTCAATAACTTCTGCAAATAGGCATTTTTGTGATAGTTTATTAATCATAGTCTCTAGTATGATTTTACCTATTCTAGGTGTTCATTAGATGTTTCATTCAATAAAACAGCCACTTGTTTGCTTTTAAGTTAATTTCCACTTGCTTCCAGAATAGCTTTATAAACACTATTGAATATTTGAATAATATGAGTCATGGTAAAACAGACATAGAATATCATAGTCATGTTATTGTGATATTATATGTAGCTATAAATATTATATGTAGCTATCTCTTTGGTAAGGTAATATTTGATTTTATGTAACAACACATTATGCAAATGTAAATAGGAATGATTGCATTATTACAAGGTAAGTAAAATTCTACCTGGTTCATAAAATTGTCATTAATTACATAAACCTTTTCCATACATTGCTCTATTATTTCCCTTGGTATGTAGTTTATAAAATAGAAGCATCTGGGTCTCTTAGTTACCAAATATATAAGGTTTCGGTATCTATAAACAAGTAGGGCAAAACAAAATGCATTAAAACAAACTGACAATACAAACCAGCATATGGTGAGCCAGTTGAGTGGTTCAGGGAAGCTGTTACAAGTGAAAAAGATAGATTGATATTATTACAGGAAAAAGGGAATGAGAGAAAAGGTCTTGTATAAGGCTTTGAAATACATAGGAGGAGAAAAATAAGAAAAAAAGATTATCATGTGGCAAGAATTGTATGTTCCTTATTCCATGGTAGTTAAGAAGACAGTGAATATTTTATTTCTGATAGAACAAAGGATGATGATAGTAAAAAGATAGCTTATTCTAATTTGTTGATTAGTCTCGGGTAATGCCAAAGCTCATAGGCCTTGAGATTTCATTGGTTTGCATGGAATACAACCTCCACTGTGCTAAAACCTGGTTTAAGCTGACTTTAGTCAAACACAGTTCTTTGGGTCACATTTTGGTAGATAAGTTTATCCAAATATTAAGAAGAAACTCTCAAAAAAAAAGGGTGGTTGCACTGATGGGTGTTTATTTATTAATACTAATCCCTTCTCATCAAGGAAATGCATGCATGGGTTTCTGTCATCTGCTATTCTGGCTCCAGGAAATCCAGCACTACTTTGCTTTACGTGTTTTGATCATCACCAGGCTAGAAGGACTCTTTCAAATGCACAGTTCCAGATGCAGAATTCTGCTGCTTTGTAGTCTGCATATGTCAACCAGACTCTCTTAGGCTTATCAATCATAGTAATAAATATTCAAGAATCCACTGGGACATTTCCTGTCAGTGGATTTTATGCCTTTTCCAAGGTTAAGGAAGTGGATCTTCAATCATATGATTTACAACTTTTACTTTCACTAAAGTTTAACATGTTTGCCAATCATTAATATTAGGGTAATGGATCTAACTTTCACCACTTCTGGCATCAAGTTATCTAATAAACGAAATAAGGCTTTCATTTAAGAGGAGGATGGAAGGACTCTACTTCTGGAGAATAGCTTCCTTCTAGAGCAACATCTGAGCACCCAGTAGTACCTCATTTCTTAGTTCTCGAGAAGGTTTACAGAGACTGGGCAATGCAAAAAAACTCAAAACAGGACACATTCAATTCTGAAATTTCGATGAATAAATTACTGACACTGGTGTATCTAAACTTCTAATATAAAGCCACATATAATCATTAATTTTCCAAATTTTATATTTTAATAAGTGTGAATATGAATCCTGACTCTAATGCTAACTTTCAGAAATTGGGAAGATTTTTTTTTTTTTTTTTTTTTTTTTTTGAGACAGAGTTTCACTTTATTGCCCAGGCTAGAGTGAGTGCCATGGCGTCAGCCTAGCTCACAGCAACCTCGAACTCCTGGGCTCAAGCAATCCTGCTGCCTCAGCCTCCCAAGTAGCTGGGACTACAGGCATGTGCCACCATGCCCGGCTAATTTTTTTTCTATATATATTTTAGTTGGCCAATTAATTTCTTTCTATTTATAGTAGAGATGGGGTCTCACTCTTGCTCAGGCTGGTCTCGAACTCCTGAGCTCAAACGATCCGCCCACCTCGGCCTCCCAGAGAGCTAGGATTACAGGCTTGAGCCACCGCACCCGGCCTATTGGGAAGATTTTTAACCTTTGTGCATCTCACCATTGTTTCATATACATTGGGACAGAGAATAGCATCCTTGACTATTGTTAAGAATAGCATCTTGACTATTGTTAAGAATGAATGAGAGAATGTACAGAAGGAACACATATTTTAGAACAAGCACTTAGTAGATGCTTTAAAAGTAGAAATATAATTACTGTCCTTGTTCTACGTTCCATGCTGGGATTTGCTCTGATGCACACATATTCCCTGTGCCGGGCTGAGTCTATAAAGGGAAACCCCTGATAAAGGTAGTACGAGAGCCACCTTTAAAACAATCCTCTCTATACACTTCCGTGAAATGAGAAATATATCCTTATTGACAAAGACCTGTGAAAGGAAAGCATGGGAGGGCTCATCAGTTCCAGTAATCCAGTCTCAGAGAGAACTTGCCACATGAAAAACTTGAACTTGGCACTTGAAATTTGAGGAGAATTGTGTCAATGATGAGATGAAGGGAATAGGTTCCCAACGAAGAAATAGCTTATGTGAAGATTTGTAATGTTGGAAGGAATTTGGAAGGTTACAAATAAATTTAGAGGTATTACCTGTAAGCAAAGTGGAAAGGGGTGAAAGAAATGGAATGTAGAATCTTAATACACTCTCATCTATGCTTATCTGACTTCTTCCCCTCCTCTTCTTTATAGCTGCACCAACAGGAGACAGTAACCCTCTTGAGGCAGCAATCATTTCATAAATGCACACCTTTTAAATAGCAAAGGACTATGACCTGGTAAGATTTCAATGTATGCATTTGATAAATGTATTACTGATCTAATTTGTTACAGAGATTGTACACAGCTAGAGAAGACAGGAGAAGCTCTTTCAACATTCTGATGTTTCCTGTAATTACAGTTGGGAGACAGGAAGAATGGAACTCAGGAGATTGTACCTTAAGTAAGAATGTGCTGGGCGAGGCTGCTGGAGGCATCTGGGGTGTCTTGGGGTGGCTCTGAGTCAGGGTTGTGCCGGCCTCTGAACGTTTTAGAACCTCCTTCTGCTTCTCGGATAGTTTCAATGTCTTGGAGTCATAGATCCTCTGGTTTGTATTTTCCTTTACCTGAAAGTATTCATTTTTCTGTTTAATGATTTCAGTATTAGAAGCAGCAGCATATCTTTTCATTTCTGAGACTATCATCCTTGATTAGTTTCTAATAGATGTTAGTTACCTTCAAACATAGCCTGTCTCTAATGCATTGCTGTAGGAAATCGCCAAAATATTTTTTACTAACATATAAAATGAGCAGGGATTCTTCGGCACAAAATCATCCAATATTTACTTACTGACTTTTCTTTACAATAAAGAATCCATTTCTGTCTTTATGACTAAATGTTACTCTGTACAGGCTGTTTTTCTCTCTTTACTACCATTTTCTCATTCCTTTCAACGTATACCATGGTTGTACAGAACTCACATGGGATATGAAAGAACTGCCTGAAGTGCCCCCACCTGGGGCACAGCCTCCTGATTACAATAGGCGTTGACTACTCCCCAGCACATGGGCTATGGAAACAGCCCAAGACATATATTCAAAATTGTTTAAAAATGAACTGCAGACATTTGAACGTTTGCAGACCTTAATGTATATAAAATCTATACTCATTAAATATTCAAGTTTTAAAGTTCAATAAGGCTGGATTTGAATCCAGACTTTAATACTACCTCTGTGAGCGTGTAGAAGATTTTACCCTCTATGAACCTGTTTTCTCACATGAGAAATGGGACAAACAATAATATCTTCATATGGTGTTATAACGAATAAATGACATTATGTACATAAAGAACAGAGGTTTTAGAGTCCACTCAGTAATGCTCAATAAACATAAATATCTTTATTGCTATTATTTGCCAATGGTCTATTAGGGGTTTGTAAGTCTGCTCCAATGAACAGATGTTTCATGCCTTATGATAACTCTGTTGATGGAAACGTCGTATGTGGGGGATATAGGAAGCACAGTATGAGAGAAGCCCCTTTATTCAAAACTACCATGTGGAATAGCACAATTTCATTGACAAGATTGTCTTGAACTATTACCTTTTAAAAATAAGTTAAATGTTAAACTGTCATCACAATAGCAGGGCTTTGATGCTGAAATTATAATCTTTCTTTGGATAGTATTTTATAAGTATAACCAATGTTTTTCCTTTAGAACAAAACCTCCACCACCCTACCCTGTTTATAAATCACGTCATTCTGTGCTGTTTGCTTCACGTACAAATAACAGCACAAATCAAAGGTAATACTTTATTTCTGACTTTGAAACCACAAATAAAAAATAACCCTACTGTAGAGAAAATATTTGGAAGAAGCTGTGATGAGTAAGAGTAAGGGTTTCCTGCTTCCCTAGGGAATCACCGTTTTTGCATGCCTCCTGTGAAGATAGCTGCACCCCAAAGAAGAAACTAACTGCATGGTGTAGGTAGGCAGATAAGCCTGCCTTGGATCCTAAGTTCCAAGGAGATTTCAAGCAGCACATTGATTGTTGTGGGAATAGAAATGATTGTGCTTCGTATTTAATCAGGGAAGGCCCTGGAAAGTATCACTTTCAAGCCAGCACACATGGAAAAATTAAAGTTGTCTTGCAATGGCCATGCATGTCATTGTAGTGGCAGAGAGACAAGGAGCCTGATGATTAAATGACTAGACAAGAGGTCTACCTGTGGACAATAGTCCCAAGATGCAGCAGGTACAGGTGGCTAGCTCTGCTCACAGGCAATCAGGAGAGGCTATAGGGGGAAATATGGATCTTTTTTTTTAACTACCAGCAACAAAACCTATTTTAAAAATTGACAAAAATCTGTATGTAGGAAGCCTGTTCTCATTGGTATGTGTGGGGTGGTGCTGGGGGGTGCAGCCTGGGTCAGAGTGTAGCTTGGGCCTGGCTGAGAATCTAGATAAGAGAGTGGTGAGGAAATGCTCCCCTTGCTTTCTCTCCAGCTGCCTCCTCCCAGTGTGGATAACAGTCTTCCGTGCCGTGGGCAGAAGTGACCACACTGCTCACATCATGGCCAAACAAAGGCAGAGATGGATTTGATCTGAACAGAAATAGACAACTCATATGTGCGCTGTTGTCTGCTTTTCCCCTAGGCATGAAACCTATCATCTGGATCTATTTTCTAGTAGGGCTGAAAAACACTCAACTATTAGATTTTGATAAATAGTCTAAAGAAAATAAAGGGAAATGTTCAGGAAATATTGGCATGATGTGATCTAATACAAGCAGGGGTATCAGTGAAGATATGTCTGAAGAAGGGATTTGGTTGGCCCAGAAATATATAGGTGCCAATGAAGAGAAGAGAGTAAGGGATTTTATGCAAAGGAAGTACCATATGTCAAAACATCTAATTTGAACATCAACCCTAACATATGGTCATTAGTTTTAGTGGAAAGTTGTGGAAAGAATCTGGAATGTAAGTTACAAAGATACTGTTGTATTCATCTCTCCTTGGCAGGATACCTCTCCTCATACTCTCTCAATATTTGGATAAACAGAAGACAATAATCTTTTTGAACACAGAAATGACTTCATGAATGCTAACCTTGTGCATAACAAAGGATGTAGAATCCAGCGACAAGTCCAATTACATATTGATAAATGATGAGAGATGTAGTAATATAATGAAATTTTTTTAGTATGAGATTAAATAAGAATCTCTTTCAAAACCCTGATCAACCTTTACATTTGAAGGAATCAACAACAGTAGAAACAGGAAGGTGGTACCTTGCTTAAGAGACCGCTGGATAAGAGACCGCTGGATGGGGTTTTTTGATATGGCGCATAAACATGGACCACAGTGGGTGTGCTGAATCTGATGTTTGCAGAGGATGTCTCTGCTCCTAGGACAGCTTGTTCCTTCTGGAATGAAAAGTTTGGATGATTTAATCTTTTCTTTTATGACAGTAATATTTTTCTGACAAATGTTTTGTAGATGAGTTGAATGGCATACACATTTTTCTTTTTTAAAATCCTTTTTTATAGGATGTTTACTGTGCTAATTTTCCCTGGATACTGGCATTAATCTAGCTTCCTTAACCCACATTTCAACAGATACAAGAATAAGCATTACAGTCTTTGGTCTGGAAAGGTCAAGACTCATTGATCTGAGATAGATTCTTGCCTCTACCTCTGTTGTAAACTGATGTGAGCCAACATGGTCAAGCACATCTCTTGAGCATATTTTTTGGTAGATAAGCATCCTTGGGGATAAGGGTAGCAAGTCTCAGAAGCAAGTCAGATGAACGGAGGAATGTTTATAAGTGATCCTTTCTCATCAAACAATTCACAAACACGTTCCCATCATCTGCTTTTCAGGTCATAGTACTCCCAGCTCTTCATCTTTTTTGGGGAAGTCATCTTTTCCTTGCTGCAACCATTCTCTTATAGCCACAATTCTAGAGGCAGGATTATGCTGCCCTTCCTGTCTATATGAAGCAACCAGAATTCTTCAGGATTTATAATCATAATCACAGGGGTTCCCAGTTCTACCCAGGGAATTCCCAGTACCTGGCATTTTATGCCTTGTTTAAGAAAGGACAGAGAGTGTCTGTAAAATAATGTATTTTGACTACCGTTAATTACTATAGTGAAAGCTCATTCCTGACAATTTACACTTGATGCCAATTTGCCATGCTTTTCCTCACTTCTGGATTTCGGTAACACAATTGTTTTGTGCTATTTCCTGAAAACCTGGTGGGTGGGAGGTGCTGGCGGAGCCTGCTGCTGCCCTGTGGCTCCCTGATGAGAACAGTGTCTGACCACTCTCTTGTAGCTCCTATTAAAAATGTTTTTCCATTTAAGTATTTTCAATTATTATGCTTCGAATGTTCATTTTTTTTTTTTTGAGACAAAATCTGTCTCTGCAGCCCAGGCTAGGGTGTCATGGTGTCAGCCTAGGTCACAGCAACTTTAAATTCCTGGGCTCAAGAGATTCTTCTGCCTAAGCCTCCTGAGTAACTGCGACTACAGGCAAGCGTCACCATGCCCGGCTAATTGTTTTTCTCTATATATTTTTTGTTGTCCAGATAATCTTTCTATTTTTAGTAGAAATGGGTTCTTGCTTTTACTCAGGCTGGTTTTGAACTCCTGATCTTGAGTGATCCTCCCACTTCAGCCTGTCAGAGTGCTAGGATTACAGGTGTGAGCCACCATGCCTGGCCCAAATGTTCTTTTTGGTTCCTCTTCTGTGGAAATGTCTGTTTATATTATTCTCATTCCTATTTCGTATCTAGTAATTCTTGATGTATTCACCTGTTTTTTTATTTCTATTTTTCAACATCAATTAAAATATACACTTCCTAGAACTCTGGGAGGCCATGGATGGAGGATCACTTGGGCTCAGGAGTTTGAGACCAGCCTGAGCAAGAGCGAGACCCTGTCTCTACTAAAGATAGAAAAATTAGCCTGGTGGCATGGTGGTGCATGCCTGTAGTCCCAGCTACTCGGGAGTCTGAGGCAGGAGGATCACTTGAGCTCAGGAGTTAGGTTGCAGTGAACTAAGATGACGCCAGTGCACTCTAGGCCAGGTGACAGAGCAAGACTCTGCGTTGAAAAAAAAAAAAAAATACATGCCACACACACACATCCAACATGGCAGATAAATTTAGATGCTGGAAATAAGATGTTTGTTTTAGTAATATTTTTTTCCCTTTTAAATGTTTTTTTTTTGAAGATTTTAAGAAAATTTATTTCAATGATGACATGCTCATCTTATACATTTACTTAAACTTTCTTAACTATTATAAACATATGATGCTATGAAATACTGTCACAAAGAGAAATACATCACATTCTTAATAAAGCATGAGGTTACTTTTTGTGACAAGGGAGAATTTTAAAAAATACATTATTACATTTCTCATGGTCAACGTGTGAATTAGTTCCTTTTTCAATAACTTCTGTAAATAGGCATTTTTGTGATAGTTTATTGATGATAGTCTCTAGTATGATTTTACCTATTCTAGGTGTTCATTATATGTTCCATTCAATCAAATAGCCACTTGTTTGCTTTTAAGTTAATTTAAAACTTGCGTCCAGAACAGCTTTATAAACTCTATTGAATATTTGAATAATATGAGTCATGATAAAACAGACATAGAATATCACAGTCAAGTTAACTATTATAAATATTATGTGTAGCTATATGTTTGGTAAGGTAATATTTGGTTTTATGTAACAACACATTATACAAATGTAAATAGAGAGAAATGATTACATTATTATGAGGGAAGTAAAATTCTACCTGGTTCATAAAATTGTCATTAATTACATAAACCTTTTCCATACATTGCTCTATTATTTCCCTTGGTATGTAGTTTATAAAATAGAAGCATCTGGGTCTCTTAGTTACCAAATATATAAGGTTTCGGTATCTATAAACAAGTAGGGCAAAACAAAATGCATTAAAACAAACTGACAATACAAACCAGCATATGGTGAGCCAGTTGAGTGGTTCAGGGAAGCTGTTACAAGTGAAAAAGATAGATTGATATTATTACAGGAAAAAGGGAATGAGAGAAAAGGTCTTGTATAAGGCTTTGAAATACATAGGAGGAGAAAAATAAGAAAAAAAGATTATCATGTGGCAAGAATTGTATGTTCCTTATTCCATGGTAGTTAAGAAGACAGTGAATATTTTATTTCTGATAGAACAAAGGATGATGATAGTAAAAAGATAGCTTATCCTAATTTGTTAATTAGTCTTGGGCAATGCCAAAGCTCTTAGGCCTTGAGATTTCATTGGTTTGCATGGAATATAACCTCCACCTGTGCTGAAACCTGGTTTAAGCTGACTTAGTGAAGCAAAGTTCTTTGGGTCATATTTTGGTAGATAAGTTTATCCCAATATTAAGAAGAAAATCTCAATAAAAGGTGATTGCACTGATGAGTGTTTATTTATTAATACTAAACCCTTCTCATCAAGGAAATGCATGCATGGGTTTCTATCATCTGCTATTCTGGCTCCAGGAAACCCAGCACTTCTTTGCTTTACGTGTTTTGATCATCACCAGGCTAGAAGGACTCTTTCAAATGCACGGTTCCAGATGCAGAATTCTGCTGCTTTGTAGTCTGCATATGTCAACCAGAATCTTTTAGGGTGATCAATCATAGTAATAAATATTCAAGAATCCACCTGGACATTTCCTGTCAGTGAATTCTTATGTCTTTTCCAAGATCAAGGAAGTGGATCTTCGATCATATGATTTACAACTTTTACTTTCACTAAAGTTTACCATATTTGCCAATCATTAATATTAAGTAATGAATCTAAATTTTACCACTTCTGGCATCAAGTTATCTAACAAATAAAATAAACTTTTCATTTGAGAGAAGGATGGGAGGACTCTACTTCTGGAGAGTGGCTTTCTTCTTACAGCAACATCTGAGCACCCATGAGCAGCTCATTCCTTAGGAGAAGATTTGCAGAGACTGGGCAATGCAAACAAACTCAAAACAGGACACTTTCAATTCTGAAATTTCAATTACTGATATTGGTATATCTAAACTCCTAATATAAAGACACATGTAATCATTAACTTTTCAAATTTTACATTTTAATAAATGAGAATCTGAATCCTGATTCTAATGCTAACTTTGAGAAATTGGGAAGATTTTAAACCTCTGTGCATCTCACCATTATTTCATATACATTGGGACAGACAATAACATCCTCCTGAATATTGTCAAGAATGAATGAGAGAATGTACAGAAGGAACATATATTTTAGAACAAACACCTAGTAGGTGCTTAAAAAATAGAAATATAGTTACTGCCATTGTTCTACGTTCTATGCTGGGATTTGCTCTGGTGCACACATATTTCCTGCACTGGGCTGACTCTATTAAGGGAAACCCCAGATGAAGGTAGTATGAGAGCCACCTTTAAAAGCAATCCTCTCTATTCACTGTGAAGTAAGAAATTTATCCTTTTTGACAAGAGGACCTGTGAAAGGAAAGCATGGGAGGGCTCATCACTTCGGGTAGCCCTGTCTCAGACAGAACTCACTAGAGGGAAACCTTTAACTTGGCACCTGAAATTTGAGGGGAGTTGTGGCAATGATGTAATGAGGGCAATAGGTTCCCAGGAAGGAAATAGCCTATGTGAAGATTTGTGATGTTGGAAGGAATTTGGAAGGTTAGAAATAAATTTAGAGGTATTACCTGTAAGCAAAGTGAAAAGGGTGAAAGAAACTGGAATGTAGAGTCTTAACACACTCTCATCTACACTTATCTGACCTCTTCCTCTCCCCTTCTTTATAGCTGCACCAACAGAAGAGAGTAACTCCCTTGAGTAATCATTTCATAAATGCACACCTTTTAAATAGCAAAGGACTATGACTTGGTAAGATTTCAGTGTATGCATTTGATAAATGTATTAGTGATCTAATTTCATACAGAGGTTGTACACGGCTAGAGAAGAGAGGAGAAGCTCTTTCAACATTCTCATGATTCCTGTAATTACAGCTGGGAGACAGGATGAATGGAACTCAGGAGACTGTACCTTAAGTAAGAAAGTGCCGGGTGGGGCTGCTGGAGGCATCTGGGGTGTCTTGGGGTGGCTCTGAGTCAGGGTTGTGCCAGCCTCTGAACGTTTTAGAACCTCCTTCTGCTTCTCGGATAGTTTCAATGGCTTAAAGTCACAGATCCTCTGGTTTGTTTTTTTCTTTACCTGAAAGTATTCATTTTTCTGTTTAATGGCTTTCAATATTAGGAGAAACAGCATATCTTTTCATTTCTGAGACTATCATCCTTTATTAGTTCCTAATAGATGTCAGTTACCTTCAAACATAACCTGTCTCTAATGCATTGCTGCAGGAAATTGCCAAAATATTTCTTGCTAACATATAAAGTGATCAGGCACTCTTTTGCATAAAATCATCCAATATTTACTTATTGATTTTTTTTTTTACAATAAAGAATTCATTTCTGCCTTTCTGGCAAAATGTTACTCTGTAAAGGCTGTTTTTCTCTCTTTACCACCATTTTCTCATAGCTTTCGACGTATACCATGGTTGTACAGAACTCACATGGTGTTTTAGAATTTTGAGTTTTTGAATGTGATATTTTCTTTGCCTAGAAGTCTTTCCAATGTCTGTCTTTACCTTGCTAAGAACAATAGTACCTATTGCATATTGATTTCTCATAATATACAAGGTACTGACATAAGAAATACACATTTGTAATCTCATTAATTACCCAAGCATCTGTTGAGGAATAGGTAAGCTACTTCCCTAATATCATACAACAAATAAGCCAGATGTAGACCAGGTCTACCCTACTGCAAATCTCATGCTCTGACCACTGCGTGAAATTAGTACCCCACAGTGCTAATGTCTGTAAATGCTTTAGTATTTAGCACAAGTTTCAAATTCTGTTGAAGCCTATAATGAATGTCATTTTGCTCTTTGGAAAAATAATATTTGTCTGTCTAATTCTCACCTGGATGAAACTATGTATTTTAGAAATCAGTTTTGATGTCTGGTTCTTTTTTCTCAGTTGAAAGCAGAAGAGTTGAAGTTTATCTCCTTCCTCGCAGGGAATATTGTGACATTTTCCTTTTCCCACTACTTCCATGTTTCCTGTATCATCCTGGATTTCATAAATTGTGTTGTTTTTATTTACTGTTTTCTGCAACAGAAAATCAATATCCAATTCATAAGAACATATCTAATCACCACCATACATAAGAGAAAGTCCTTTGTGATAGGATAAAACAAGTTGCAGGTCTCAAGTGCTAGTATTATACAAACATACAGGTGTTCTCAGCCAGCCCTTCCTTGTTATCCTTTTTACGTCTTTCGTGTCCTAAGTATTTCTAGTTCTATAACAATGGGTTATCTTCCTAATTTCTGCTGCTTTCACCTCTAGAACAGCTATGATTCCAAAGGCACCTGTATACACAGGAATCTGAAATCCTAGGTGAGCTCTTTTGTCCTCTGCCCTTATGCAAAAAGGATGGTCACATGTGACAACTATTCATTCAGTAGGTTATGAGGGATCTGTAATAAGAAGCAAGCTTCTAGTAACTCCCTAATTACTTTTTCTACCTTCACCATTTATTGTGTCTCTCCAATATCCGCTCCTCATCTTGTGCTCAGGTTCTTGAGCTCAACGTTCCATTTCTTGCTCACCAAAGGCATTAATCATCAGTTCTAAAATTGTGTTAATAATAATGATCACTATAAGACTGTGGACAGAAAATAATGCAGGTAAGATAAGGGGTTGCTCTAGAAAACAAATATAATATGTTGTGAGCTCTTGATCATATGTGAAATTACATGAATCAATAGCAGGGTATAGATGATTTCTTGGATTTGAAGGTCCTATGATAACAAGTTTCAGGAATTTGGACTCAGTAGTGTCAGGAAAACTACTCTGTGCCCTTTTTTCCCTTTTACTGACATATCTAAATGATGTGTTTAGATTACTTGATTTTCTAAGTATCACCTAAATTCATGCTTCTCAGGTGTTCAATACCATTTTGATGAGTGAGTTTCATTTGGTTAGAGCATCATCCTAACTTGTTGAGTGCCCTTGAGTGCCTTTGTTTTCCAAGCACAATCAGTCAATTGATTACTTGCTCTGACTGTAAAAACCGAAACTCTAACCTCAAAGGACAATACTTCATCCAAAGTGATTATTGCTAGTTGAGGTAATAATCAGAAATATAACTTAAGTAGTATGTGTATATGGATCTAGACCCCACAGTGTCCTTAATCATTGTGGCTTAGAATACATAGTCATAGCTGATGAAGCCTCAAGGTTTCTCAGTGAACATTTTCCTAAAAAGTTCAGGGTAACATTTTGGGAAGTAAAACATGGGAAGGAGAATATTAATAGGTTTGCTAATTCCCAGTCTTATCCTAAGAAAAGACATTATTCACTTATCATTAGCCTTGAGTGAGTCCTGGGTTCTAATGTTCAGTAAATAGGCAAAACTGCATGTAACACCACAAAAGGCTTTTAATTTCAGGTATTGGTGGAGATACCAAATAAAGAATTTTGAGGACTTACCTTATGTAGCGTAAATGATCCATGTACAATAGTTTCAGAAGCTTGCCTTTTAATAATATCAATAGGCAGGGTTTCCTTTGCTCTTCTTTTGACATTGTCTGGAACCTCAATCTTTTGGTGAGGACCAGCTTCAGATACAGAAGAGGTTTCATTCACCTCTAGGACATGGTCATTTTCAAAATAATCTGACAAAATGATAATTCTATTTCTGGTGAATTTTCTCTTCAAGCTGATGTTGAAAACCTTCATATGAAAGAACTGTTTCTCTGTAGCCACTGTGGCATGAAACATTGTTTTTGTCTCCTTTTCTGAGGACTCATATGCAAACGGGTCTGCTGCACTCAGCACCATCACCACCGTGGGGCCCTTTCGGAGATCAGGTTTTCTGGCGGTTACTTGAGAGTTGGCCCGTGGTTTTGGGTTCTGTGTACAATAACACAGGAAAACAAAGGGAAATTTCTGAGTGGGGAATACAGAACCACTACTCAGTGACCTCAGTCATAACCAGGAGCCCAACAACATTTACAGAGGTTCAGAGCTGTGGCCAGGATGGAGGGTCACTACCCAGGGAGGAGAGGATGTGCTGAAATGTTGTCATAGCTGGAGGATGTCACAGGGGAGACTGCACGTGTGAAAAGCAGGAGAACATCTTGTGAAAGAATAATCCTTAAGGAGTAAAGCATAAGAGGAACATCAGAGCAGTGGATTCTGAGAGCACTGCTATGAAGTACTTTTAAAGAAATTTTAGGACAAAATAATAAATTATAATCTTATACTTATTAGCATACAATGTAAGAGCATAACTATAGACATATATAATTAAATGGCACTAAACATGCAAAATGGTGCCCACTGGAAACCATAAACATGAATAGGTTTCAGTTATCACCAGTGTAGACAGGGCAATTTTCAGAGTATAACTCATAGTTCCTCCACCTAGTGTAGCACTCTAAGAGCAGGTGAGAATACATATCGCTCTAATGCAGTAGGATCAGGGCAGAGACGAGCTGGAGTGTGGCATTTCCACCACCATAGCATTTCTCAATGTCAGGGCTCTAGCAGGTAGCTCACTGTCAGAAACTTTGAGATCAGGATGATTTGTATTTAATATCCTTTCTTTATAACATCCTGTCTCTAACATTGCAGCAGAACACTTTAAATAAAGGGAGGTGGTTTAGTAAATAAGAAAAATTGTAGGAGGCACAGGTGGGGCTCATCTATAATCAGCAGGCTGTGGGATGCTCTGGCCTGGGATACCACACACAGTGATCACCTATGGATGACCAGACTTCATTGAATGTGACTTCTCATGAACTTGACCAGTTCAACCTAACACAGGAAAGTCCTTTCCCCAATGCAAGTTAATGAGTAACAGCAGACTCAGACCTGAGAGTATTAATAGTAACAGTAATATGCAAACTTACAAGGAGTCACATGAATACAAGTCATACGTGAAGGAAACTGTACAACTACTTAGAGAGACATAATAAGACAATATATTGTATGAAACAGTTCTTAGAAAATTGTATTATGGGTATGTACTTACATAGGAGAAAATCTGAGAGATTATATAAAAAATATAGCATAATATTATGCTGTAATATGCTGGATTGTCTAATTTCTAGTAATTTAAATATAAGTATTTTGTGTTTGATTGCCAGGTTTTCTGACTTCAGTAATTTTTTTTTCTGAAATAATCTTATATTAAGACAAAATCTGTTATGAGAAAGAAAGGACAGAGAAGACCTACTGACACTACAGAAGTTATCCTATAACTTCAAGGAGAGAATTATCCCCAACTCATTCTATGAAGCCAATACCACCTTGATACCAAAGCCAGAAAAGAACACAACAAAAAAGAAAACTAAAGACCAATATCCCTTATGAATATAGATGCAAAAATCCTTAATAAATACTAGCAAACTGAATTCAACAGCATATGAAAAAAATAATCTGCCGGGACCAAGTGGAATTCATCCCAGAGATGCAAGGATGGTTCAACATTTGTAAATCAATAAATGTGATTTACATTTATTGTAAATGTAATCAAATGTGATTACATTCACAACACAAACAGAAGCAAAAACAAAGACCATATGTTCATCTCAATAGATGCAGAAAAAGCACTGTACAAATACCAGCAACTTTTCATGATAAAAAACCCTCTATGAACTAGGCATAGAAGAAATAAATCTCAGTATTTTAAATACCCTATTTGAAAGACCCACAACCAACATCATATTGAATGAGGAAAATTTGAAAACATGCCCCCTAAGAACTAGAGTGTGACAAGTGTGCCCACTGTCTCCACTTGTATCCAACGTAGTGCTGCATGTCCTAGCCAGGGAAATCAGGCAACAGAAAGAAATAAAGGGTATCCAAATTGGGAAAGAGGAGGTCAAAGTATTGCTTTTTATTGATGATATGATCTCGTATCCAGAGAACACCAAACACTCGGACAGCAGGGTCCTAGATTTGATAAATACATTCAATGAAGTCTCAGGTTACAAAATCAGTGTACATAATCAGTAGCATTTCTATATACCAATAACAGTCAAGCTGAAAATAAAATCAAAGACTAAATACAATTCACAATAGCTAGAAAGAATATAAAATGTCTAGGAATATACTTAACCTTGGAGGTGAAAGATCTCTACAAAGAGAACTATGAAACACCAAGGAAAGAAATTTCAGAGGACATAAACAAATGGAAAAACATATCATGCTTATGGATTGGTAGAATCAACATTGTTAAAATGTCCATACTACCCAAAGTGTTTTACAGATTCAATGCAACCCCCATCAAAATACCCATGTCATATTTTGCAGATCTATAAATAATAAATTTACACTTCATTTGGAACCAGAAAGGAGCCCAGATAGCCAAAGAAATTTTAAGCAGAAAGAACAAATCTGGAGATACCACATTATAAGACTTCAAACTATACTACATGGCTATGATAACTAAAACAGAATGATATTGATACAAAAATAGAGATATAGACCAATGGAACAGAACAGAGAAACAAAATATAAAACCAGCCACCTGCTGCCAGCTGATCTTTGACAAAGCAGTCAACAATACACACTGGTGAAAAGAAGCCCTATTTGATAAATGGTGCTGGGAAAATTGGATAACCACATGAAGAAGAATGAAACAGGGCTCCTACCTCTCACCACTCACAAAAATTAATTCAATGGATAAAATACTTAAATGTAAGGCATGAAATAATCAGAATTCTATAAGAAAATATAGGGAAAACTTCTAAATATTGATCTAGCCAAAAAATGTATGACTAAGACCACAATGGCAATTACAACAACAACAAAAATCAATAAATGGGATTTGATTAAACTGAAAAGCTTCTTCACATCTAGGGTAATAATCAACAGAGTGAATAGACAACCTACAGAATGGGAGAAAATATTCATACACTAGACATCCGATAAAGGGCTATTCAGAATCTACAAAGAACTCAAGCAAATAAGCAAGAAAAAAACAAACAACCTCATTAAAAAGTAGGCAAAAGTTATGAAGAGAAGCTTTTCCAAAGAAGATAGAGTAAATGACCACCAAATATATGAAAAAAATTCTAAATGTCACTAATCATCAGGAAAATGCAAATTAAAACCATGATGAGGTGTTATCTTCCCCCTGTTAGAATGGCTTTTATTAAAAAGTCCAAAAACAATAGATACTGGTGTGGATACAGAAAGAAAGGAACATTTATGCACTGTTGGTGGGCCGAAAAATTAGTATAACCTCTATTGAAAACAGTATGGAAATTTCTCAAAGAAGTAAAATTAGACCTACCATTTGATCCAGAAATCCCACTACCGGGGATCTACTCAAAGGAAAAGAAGTCATTTCATCAAAAAGACACCTAATTGTACTTGAATGTTTATTGCAGCACAATTCACAATCGCAAAGATGTGGAATCAACCCAAGTACCCATGAATTCATGAGTTGATTAACAAAATGTGATATATATATATATATACACTATGTAGTACTACTCAGCCATAAAAAGAATTAATTACTTTTCCAAAAATCTGGATAGAACTAGAGACCATCATCCTAAGTGAAGTATCTCAAGAATGGAAAAACAAACACCACATATACTCACTATTGAATTGAAACTAACCAATGAGCACACATGTGCACAGAGGGAAGTAAAACTCAGTGGAAATCAAGCAGGGGAAGGGGAGGAGAAAAGGGAAGAGGGGTAAAAACCTACCTAACAGGTACAATAAGCACTATTTGGGTGATGGGCACATTTATAGTCATGAGTGAAGCATTACAAAAGCTGTCCATCTAACAAAAACATTTGTATGCCATAATTTGTATGCCTTTAACATTTTAAAATAAAAAATTAAAAGCTAACAATAAATAAAAATTATTTAAAAAGGAAAGAATTTAACATTTTCTAGCTATGGCTGATGTTTTCATTTCATCACTTGTGGCCAATCATACTTTATCCATTTCATTGTGTATCAAAGAAACATAAATCATTCATTTTTAGAATAAAGTTCATTGGAATTTCAATTAGTTATCAGACACTCCCTCATGTGTGCACATATAACAAAGGCTGGCCTTTCTAAATGTGACAAGAAGACAACTTCATAAGTATTCTCAGAAACATGAAATTATAAATCACAGTCATTTCCTTTCATTTCTGCATCATAGTATATGGTGGTCCTTCAGCCTACATTTTCCTAAACTCCTCAGGTCCACTCTGTATGCCATCACGATACATATTACGTCTCTTGCATCAAATGATCCTTATTTGCTCTCTCCTTATCTGTTCTGATTCATATCTTTGGACTTAGTTTTCACTTTTTCATTGAGTAATGTATTTACTGAGAGCTTCCTATGAGGCAGACACTGATGTAGGCTCTGGGATACACTGGTCCACAGACTGACAATGGAGTCCTAATCTTGGAACTCAGAGTAAGGCAGGAAAGATAAACATCTCTTAATTTCGATTGTCATAAATAGTAGAAGAGAAAGAAGGGAGTTTCTACCACAGAGAGCACCATGAAGTTTTCACCTAAGTCACTGGGGTCTAAGTGAGTATTTCCTGAGGACAAGATATCAATGTTGGGATAAAGAAGTAGAGTAGGGTTGGCCAGGTAAGAGCTCTCCAGGTGAAAGTAAAGTGCAATGTGAAAATCCTGAAGTAGAAAGGAGCATGATGTTAGTCAAAGAAATTTAAACAGATTAGTGAGCATAGGGACGAAGCAAGAAAGATGCTGGAGCGGTGGACAGTGAACCTACTGCTGTATCCTCCTGTATTGTTATGGACCCTACACCTCTCTCTCCCTCCCCCAGACAACTCAGGACAGAAAATATTCTGCACTCAAAGATAATATCAGGTTCATCCATATCCCTGTGGAAGCAAAAGCTTTAAATGTAGTGAATTATTAATATATACATTTGATTAACTTGCTAATTATTTATGCAATTTTTAAGTGGAAGTTGAGATAAGATTTCTGCATTTGTAATAGAAGAAATTGTAGCAAAGGGGACCAGGAAGGGCATACCTCAAGTGGGGAAGTGTTGGATGGAGCTGATGAGGTCTGGGGAGGTGGGGGATGGCCCATGGGTGTGAACATGCCGGCTCCTGCAGGACGGGGAAACTGAGTCTTCTCCTCTGACACCTTAATCCTTTTGGTTCCATCCTTTCCTTCGGCTGAGCTTTTTCTTTTCTGAAAGTAGTTTGATTTTCCTGTTATTCACTTTCAGTATCAAATGAAGTAGAGCACATTTCCATTCCCGGGAAGTTGTCTTATTATACCTATCAACGTGATTCATGGAAACTAGAGGCCGTTCTACCCACCTCTGGTCAGTAATATATGGTTTCTTTAAACAAAGGAAGAGGAGAAAGTTATGCAAATAATTTCATTTCTCTAATTTCCTCTGTGAGGGACGTGCTGACTTGAAAGTAGAAAAACTAAGGTTTTATAAACACAAGCAAAGCATTTTCCCATCTGGTTCTCAAATTACCATTCATCTCTATTGTGAGTGATAACGTATGTAGGTTATATATATATATGTACATTATGTGTACTGAAGTTTTTCCTTTATTACCTTGCAAAAAAGAATATGATCAATTATTAGGCAATTTGCTGAATCTGAAACCACTGGGAAACTCATGAAGCCATCATCACTGTCTGATGGAGAGCTTGAGTGCAAGAGCTTAGCAGAGTTTCCTCTGTGGTACGTGACATCTGTTCCTCTTCCTCAATCTTACCTGAGGTCCAGGAGTCACCTTTGCTCCTTGAGATGTGAGAACTTTGCTTGCGGAGGAGGCTGGTGTAGCAGGAGGCTGCTTCCTCTTCTCTGAAGGGGTTGTTCCCTTTTCTGGTGTGGATTTGATTTTATTCATAACTAATGCAGAAAAAAGGAGAACATATAAACCCAGAGCTGATGGTCTCAGAGAGCTGAGGCAGTTTCCATCCTAATTCCTCTCAACTGCTGCTGAGGACTCAGGTGTGCTCCACTGCATCAGCCCAGCCTGGCCTCAGGGGACCAAAGGTCAACAGCACAGGTACCGTCACTGTCTCATGCTCCTCAGTGCTTCCCATCCCCTCCAGCACCCTGGCACTGAGCACCTCCTTCCCGTCCTCTGAACTGCATGTGATCAGTCAAGCCCTTTCCCAATCCTGCTCTCCTATCATTTCCCTTTAAAATCAAAGGTTCTCATGATGCTGACCACTAGTTCATGTTCTCCAGATAATCCATTCAAATGACAAAAACCAGTGAATGGAAATGTGGTATAGGTTTGTGAGGTGAGGTATGGTGATTTGGGGTCTTGACCTTTAAAATATATATATATATACATACATTTTAACTCAGAGATTTTTACAACAGAGAAAGTCTTCACACTTCTTAGAGCTAGGCTTACATTTAGCTACTATCTCTTTTTTTATTATAAGGGGTAATGATATGTTAAATAATCTCAATAGGACATGTACAGTAATTGGTTAAATGTGTATATTTCACATTTAAACTACAAATTTAAAGTTGTTTTTGTCATTATCTAATCTTTCTAATGTACTAGACATCTCAATCTCTCTTCAACTCCCTCTCACTTCTTTTCTTTCACTGGATACTAAATATACCCTGCAAAATACAACGATCTGCATGAGAAATGGAATGCTCTAAGTTGTTAACTTGTTGGCATCGGAAGTACCAACACCGCCAAGGCCACTCAGTAACAAACTGCAGCAGGGATGTAGCAACTATGTCCAAGCTGAGGTTCTAGTCAAGGTTGAGAAGGGTTGGGGACAGTGGCAGGGAGGCAATGTTCCCCGTTACCTTTTGACTTTTCCGCTCTAAGATTTTCTGCAATGGGTTGAAGTGCTATTACATCTTTGCAGAGTTTTATAAGTTTGTCCACACCGGCGTCATGTTCGAACTCTTTTATCATCAAATTAGCAATCTTTACTTTGTCATATTCTTCTTGCATTTTTGGAGACAGCTTTAACTTTTCGGCCAGTAAGAGTTTAATCATTTTAAACTGATATTCGTTGCACTCCTCTAATCCATTAAGTAGAACAATTTTCCACCGTTCATTGGCCATGTCTAAAGACATGGGTGAGCATGCAAGAGAAAAATGACACACAATGTTACACATCCATACAGACAATTTAAATGACTGTTTATGCCTGCTTGATTGAGGAGCCCATATGAAGGTATTGTCTACAGATGTGTGTGATAAAGAGGGACTTAATGACCAGATATGACACTGTGGACATTGGGTCAAAAACTGCTGTATTAGGAATGCCTATGAAATTCATCCTGTTTAATAAGGACAGTTGAGCTGTGTACAGGCGGGTGTGGCGGAAGGAGGTGTGGAAACAGGCCATTGTGACAGTGTTTAGAGCATGGGCTGTGCAGTGCCAGAGTTTCTGGTCCCCCATCCTACCCTTGACTGGGTCTGGACCCCATCACCCAATGCCTGCCTGTTGATTTCTGACTCTTCTCACGCCCACTGTGACCAAACTAGTTTTAGTGTAAATGGTCTGTAGCCTCCTACTTTATACAAATACCCTTCTGAGATTCTGAGCTGGAGTCCCAATCTGAGTCCCCTTGTCTCTTCCCTAGTCAGCTCTCACGAGTATCCCGTCTGCCTTGGTGTTGACCATGTCCTCTGTGTGCTTAATACTACCACTGTGCATCTCCCTGCTCTCTCCTGCAGCGTCACACAGCGTTTATTGGCTGAAATGATTTCATTAGCTGCTTGATTTTTTTTTTTTTTAGGCTTGTTTTAACTTTTTAGTTCTTTTCCCAGAGCAAGTTTTCTCTCTATAAGCCATGTTTTTATCCCACAGAAATCCTTCAACATTTCCCCATTCTCATTTCAAAAAGTTTCTTACTCCTAAAATGTCTCAGAAGACCCTGAATATCTGCATCTTTTTTACTTCTGGTACTTTTGCATTCCTTATATCCTGTGCTTTGTAAATGTACAACACACCTTGTGTTTTCACGCTTCATGATTTTTCTAATTCCTTTCTCACTGTCTGGAAAGCCGATCTTACATTTCTTTCTCTGACTACCTCCCGTACAACCTTTCAGTCTCACTAGAGGCTTTGTCTTCTGCAAGCTTCACCCAGAGCCCTAACATAGACCAGGTCCCACGTGGACTCACCTGGAGGTATTTAGCACTCTGTGCACTTCCTTGTTGATGCACAGTGCATGGTATGGATTCCAATTATCTCTTTAAGTTAATGAACATTTTTAGATTAAAAATCATGTCTTTGCATATGTTTTGTATAATTGAGATATTTTATTAATAATTCCTGGCACTGTTATTTGCTTCCTTCTTGAGAGAACATGAGCATCCTCAGACTGAAAAGGCTCATAGAATGAAGTGATGATCCACACAAAGACATTTTATAGTGAAACTGAAGAATATTAGATACAAAATGACTATTCTGGAAGCCTCCAGAAATGAAGAGAAGATCACCCACAAAGATTCAAGAATTGGATTGAAATGGATTCTCAACGATAAAACTGTCTACAGTAAAACAATAGAGTAATATTTATATAATTCTCTTCCAAAATCTCTTATGTATAGCAAAACCAAAAAAAAAATTTAAAAATAGAAAGTTTTGATTTTTATTGTGAATATAAAAACAATTTATTTGCAAAATAAAAGCAAATGTGATATGACAGGAGGCTATGTATTAATATAATCTTTATTCCACTTAAATGTGATTGTCCATATTTTTTTTATGAAATATTATGATTTTGATTTTGTAATAATGAATCAGATCCCAGTGGAGTTTCTAGTAATAAAATATTTAGAATATATGCATTAATAGCCCCTCCAAAACCTCCAAATTGTGAATTTCAAACAAACGTCTAATTCCATAGGTGTTCTCCACTGGTTTTGAGGATAAAGTAATTTTGAAATCAGAATTTTAATCTGGACAAAATACATTCAAACAGAAGAGCCTCAATAACTCTTTTCTGATACTGAAGACCTCAGTATTTTTGCAAGACAAAGACTTCCATGAACACATCTACTGGAAGTAATATTCAACACAAAAGAATAAATAAAATTAATAAATAATGCAGACCAAAAGATAAATGGGGAAAATGAACTTGAGTAAGTGTGCCTATGACTTAAAAAGAAAACCATGATCAAAGAGAAGAGAAACAGAAAGTATGTTAATATGGTGAAGAGAAGAAGGAAAATGAATATAACAATTTGCTAATGAGTTTGTCTTAGAGGGTGAGACCGAGGTATAAGTTAAAAAAGCAAGACAAACAGGAGATTATGGAAGTGTCATAAATCAAATATAGCTGATAGTTAATAGCAGCATATACTTAACATCAGTTAAGTGACAAATTATCAAATATGATTTAGGGAATCTACATATATGTTGTTAACAAATGATCACTTAAAAGTAAAAAAATTTAAAACATTATCTTGCAAAGAGTAACTAGAAGAAACCATTTTATCTGTGTTAGTGTAACTCTTAATAGTCTATAAGACAAAAAGTAATTTCCAATACCTAATAATGATAAAAAGTTCAACTATTGGGAAAATACGAGTTGAATTATGAATTTATCTTATCATAAATATATATTAATTGTTACTTTATAGTCCTTAATGGTCCCATAATTAGTATTATATAATATATTTATTTCCATACATACACAGACATGCACACATACCCCTACACACATATATATTTATATATGTGTATACATGTTTTTATACATGTGTACATGATTACACATACATATAATACACATTATATATGTGTGTGTGTCAGCATATCTATACACTATAAATTTGAGAGCATTACTTGTAATAACACAATTTTATGATAGGATAGCAGTATATCTCTCAATTACTAAATGAAATAGGTAAAAAAATTGTAAAGACATAAATAATTCTGACAGTATAATGGAAAATTAATAAGATTTATCTAACATTTGTAAAATTTAGAAATCAACATTTATAATCTGACATTCTATTCAAGCACAATAGAAATAAATATTGTACCATGCTATGTAAAAAGTCTTTTAAAAATTCTAAAAGTTGGCAACAAAAATCTTTTTTTAATTGACTCCATCACCTTGCCACCAGACAAAAAAACCATTAACTTTTGGGAGGGCATAAAGTAATCCCAAAATGACCGAAATGGTGCCTTGAAAAGCTGGTGTAGAATGGAGGTAAAGTAAAAGTTATACATACTTATGAAAATGCTAAGATGACACTTACTGGAATATCTGTGTTTGTGAAACTGAGAAATTTTCTACTATGTGTGCATTTGTTCTTATGTTTTGTAAAATTGGAATAGTACCATAAGATACAGCTCTATGTCCAGATGTGATCTTTGTCCTGATATTATTTCATGATAACTGTTCACACCACTCTCTTGTCTTTTACCCAGGTCTCACCACAGCCACCGAGTTCCTGAGCACCCTCCAGCCGGAACGAGCAAAGTCTTTTTCCAAACTACAACTTATGTTAACAGACACTCAGAAAATTAATTTCAAAATCTGCAATGGTCAAAATGCATGTCCACTTTTCCAGACCTCAGTTGTGATGGAATTAAAAGTGTCTATCTTCCTTCTAAGTAAGTGAAGGATTAGAATTGAGCAACTGCAGTTTTCAGTTTCCTGAGTACAGCTGACATCACCCTTACTCCCCTTCCCCCGCAGCTGGAAGAACCAATCCTGATTTTCTCCTTGTGATCTTATGGATATCAAGGAAAAACACAGATCTTCTCTATACATAATACCCACAGGACTCACCTCACTGCAAATTTTTCAACATTAGTTCAGATCTTGAGATCTTCAGAATTGCAGGAATCAACACTTGTTTTGAGTAGAGAGATAAATCAGTAAAGCTGCAGGATGTTATAAATCTCCTGAAATGCTAAGAAAATGAAGCGTTCACAAAGACAACAAGGAGAAAAGGCCCTGGATAAATTCACTTAATAACTTGACTAGTGCTGGCTGTCTCACACTGTGCTATTGCCCCAGGAAAGAGGAGTTGTGAAACTGTGTTGAGACTCCACCCATCAATGTTCTTAGCTTTCGATTCTGTTTCTCTCAGTTGGGGAAAATAACCAACTTCCTTCCTGTAATTATCTTTACTGAAATAAAAGGGGAAAGGGTAAAGAGGGGAGTGGATGATGAGAAATTACTTAATGGGTGCACTGTATATTATTTGAGTGATGCAATAAAAACCCTGGCTTCACCACTGTGCAATATATCCAAGTAACCAAGTTTCAATTGTACCCCATAAATTTGAACAAATAAAAAAATTAATTAATGATGATGATGATGGTGATGATTATTTTTTACATTTTCAGTAGCTGAAGGATGCCCAACATTAGAACCTTCTTATCCAGCAGTCTCACACGTGGGTCATTGGAGACGTAAATCCCCTTGAATGACTCTCAAATAAAAGAGAAGCAAAGTGAGCCACCCGGCTACGTCTCCCTCCTTTCCTACACACTGAGTGGGGTGGCAGGAGATCTTGGCAGAATCACCTATTGCTAGCAGCACTTGACTGCGTGGCCCGGGTGCGGGAATGTGTGCTGTGGAATCACTATTGGTTTAAAATAGTACCTGAAGCATTCACCCAGTTATTGGTAGACAAACTTGGGGCTTGCCAGATCAGAAGATTATTATGAACATGTAAATTCTTCCTCAACTATATACAAAGGAGTTTGACACTAGCTGTCCTCTTGACTATGGCTAGGCTACTTTACCTCAGTGGTTCATGTTTACTCATGCTTTCTGCATTTTTCATGGATGAAAACAAGTTGAGAGTATCATGACAGCATTAAAGTCTTGAAAATTGTGGGAGTGTACTGAAATTCTGGTACAGTGAAGAGCCTGTTATATCCTCTGTTCAGCACTGTTTCTTCTGCAGAGGACAGTGGGTGCGGTCATGTGTAACCCCACATGTCATATAAATAGCACCATCCAGCAGATGGTGTTGTAATCTGATGTGCAAGCAGGATGTGGCCACGTGTGGAACAAGGGGCTTCAAAAACAACTTTTACAGACAAGTGATCCAAGGCCATCTATGCAGAAGAAGAAAGCTGATTGTTTTAATCCAAACTAGGGCCACTGAGGGGATAGATGAAGTATGGATTTGAAAGCATATGAATGCCTTTACTAAAAACAAGAGTAAGTCAAGAAAAAACAAGGAAGATCTGGAGTGATGGCCACGAACACCTTGGGTGTTTTTGATTTGTTTTTTTTTTTTTTTTTACAGACTTCAGATTGTTGCTAAAGTGGATGCTTGGCGCTAGTCTTAAATTACATGGTAGAGAGGGATGTGAGGGAGGTAAGAGAGGACCCAAACCAGAGGTCAGAGGATAGAGATACACCTGGCAGGAATGACCATGTCTCAGGCCATTTTTCTGCCTCTTTTTCTTTGTAATCATTTCATTTGGGGGAATGCCTTCAGTTGAGACTCCAGCATACAACACAAACATTACTGCCACCAATAAAGACAATTCAGAAAAATGCCCCGTAATCTATATTGTGCAGGTGGAATTTAATAGATGAAGCAAAGAATGCTAAAAACTTTGCATTTTTCCTGACTCTGAGGCAGTGCCCAAACAATTGGTCATTTGTGCCATCACACAAAAAGCTCACTAATACAGCATAGAAAACCACCTGATATGAGGAAAATGTCTGGAAGAAGCTGCATGACTTTTTATCATCCAAAGTACTAATTCCCTGGGTCATACGAAGTCCTCAGGAAAATTTCCCACCAGATTTATGTCCCACCCAAGATATTGGCAAATTACTGTCTGGGGGAAAATACTAATATAGCCACCACTTGCATTTTTAAATAAAGTTTTGTTGAAACAAAGCTATGCCTACTTATTTATGTATTGTCAAAGTCTGTGTTATGGTGCAACTGTAGAGTTGACAAGCTACAGGAGAGTTCATCTGGTTGCAGAGCCTAAAGATTTTACAATATGGCTCTTCATAGAAAACGTTTGTCACTCAGTACCCAGCCATCAATCTAAGAGACAGCAGAAAGACATTAAGGAGAAAAGCAAGAGTAGTAGAAGAGCAATCACATCAAGAAATCATAGTCAGAGATTTTAAGGTCTATTGTAGGCCCATGGATAAAGACTTATGATAAGGTTTGTCTAAGAGAGAAAAATGGAAATGGAGAGTATTAAAGCCCTTCTCCAATTGATTATCCCTAAGGGCTAATAAAATAGAATAAAACCCACTAGTATGAGAGCTTCAGTTAGCAAAAGGGATTTATACATTCATGATGAAATCCGCCATTTGAACAAGGTGTCTCCTCATTTGCCTTCTCAAGGAAATAGATGTCTCCTTCTCAAGAAACAGAAGAGGGTGATTGAGTTTTAAATGATTAACCAATCTGATACCCCTTAGAACACTTTTTCATAATGTATTATGATTTATTAAATATTGATAGGTTTAATTTTTAAATATTTAAAAAGTATTTTTGAATTTATTTTCATGAGGCAAATAGCCTTTTTTTCTTTTTGTGTAATATCTGTTTGATTTTGGTATGACAGTGATATTGGTATTTCTAAAAGAATGTGTTTAGGATTGCTAATATTTTCTCCCCAAATATTTGACAGAATTTATCAAGTGTCTAATCCTAAAACTTTCAGTGTAGGAAGATTTGTGGTTATAACTTCCTTTTCTATATAGATATACAGATATTTATTTCTTTTATTTCTTTATGAGATAGTTTTATTATTTGTTTTACAGGAATTTTGTCCTTTAGTTCTAAGTAGCCAAACATACTGGCATAAGTTGTTTTTAATATTATTTTATTTTCTTTTAAATATTTTATTATCTGTAGTGTCATTTGTTTACATTCTTGGTATTGGTCATTTATATTTTCCTTCCTCATTTTTCTAAATTATTCTTAGTAGGCAGACTTTATCTTAGGAGAATGCTTAGAAAAACACCAAGTCAAGAAGGGAGACAAAAGACGCTAAAGCTATTTGAAGCCTTTGGCACTTACAGCTAGAGCATATGTTAAACAGTGTTCTAATATGCAGATAGACTAACTAACAATTTCATACTAATGATCTGTTTATTAATATTTCAATCCATTTTTCTATACATTTAGGTGATACAAGTGTAGTTTTGTTACCTGGATATATTGCATAGCTGTGAAGTTTGAATGAGAACTAAGTACTTAGGAATAAACTGAAAGAAGGTCAAAGATTTCAACGCTACAAAGTACAATACATTGATGAAAGAATTAAAAGGTGATACAAATAACTGTAAATACATACCATCTTCATGGACTGGAAAACTTAATAATGTTCAAATGTCCTTATACACAAAATGATTACAGATTAAATGCAATCACTATGAAAATCTCAATAACATTTTTTTACAGAATAGGGAAAAAAAAAATCCCAGTATTCATATGGAACCACAAAAGACCCTGAATAGCCAAAACAATCTTCAGACAAAAGAACAAAAATGAGGACATCACCCATTCTCATTCTGAAATATATTACAAAGCTACAGGAATTAAAATAGTATGGCACTGTCATAAAGACAGACATATAGAGCAATGGAAAAAAATAGAAAGCCCAGAAATAAATCCATGCATAAATGGTCAACTGATTTTCGGCAAGGGTACCAAGAATATCCATTGGGAAAAAATAGTGTCTACAACAAAATGGTGTCGGGGAAATTGGATATCCACATGTAAAAGAATGAAATTAGGTTCTTATCTTATACCATACATAAAAATCAACTCAACAGTAAATTACAGACTTAAATGTAAGACCTGAAAATATAAAACTTCTAGAAGAAAACATAGGGAAAAAGTTTTCCGACCTGAGTCTTAGCAGTCATTTGTTGGATATGACCCACAGCATAGTCAACAAAAGCAAAAATAGTGAAGTGGGACTGCAAAGAACTGTAAACTTTATGCATAGCAAAGCAAGAAGTCAAAAGAGTGGAAAGGCCATCTATGGAACAGAAGAAAATATTTGCAATTTATCTGATAAGAGGTTAATATGCAAAATAAATAAGGACCATCTACAAAGCAATAGCAAATGAATAATTATAACACAATTAAAAATGGGCAAAGGACTTGAATATAAATTTCTCCAAAAAAGACTTACAAATGGCAAACAGGTATATGAAAAGATGCTCCATGTCATTAACCATCAGGGAAATGCAAGTCAAAACTACAATGTGATACCACCTCACACTTATTAAGGTAGCTATTATAAAAAAAAAAAAGATAACAAGTGTTGATGAGGATGTGGAGAAATTGGAACCCTTGTGTATTTTTGGTGGGAATGAAAAATGGTACAGCCACTATTGGAAACAGTATGGAGGTTTCTCATGAAATTAACAAAAAATGCCGTATGATCCAACATTCTCACTTCTTGGAATTTATCCAAAAGGAAATGAAATCAGGATCCTGAAATCAGGATCTTAAAGAGATAATATCCCTTCCATGCTCATGGCAGCATTCTTCAAAATAGCAAAGATGTGGAAACAAGCTAAATGTCCCATTGACAAATAAATAGGTAAAAAAATGTATGCATATACTGGAATATTGTTTCTTCTTTTTAATAAAAGACAAATTTTTAATAGTTGACAACATGGATGAATCTTGAGGACATTATGCTGAATATAATAAGCCAGTCAGAGATGGATACATACTGCATGAGTCCACGTATATAAGGCATCTAATATAGTCAAACTCACAGAAGCAGAGAGTAGAATGGTGGTTGCTTGGGGGCTGGATGAAAGGGGAAATGGGAGTTGCTATTCAATGGGTATAAAATTTCAGTTATCCAAGATTGGTCAGTTCTATAGATCTGCTGTACGACATTGTGCTTATAGTTAATAATACTGTATTTTAAACTCGAAATTTGTTAAGTGGTTGATCTCATGTGAAGTGTTCTTATCACAGTAAAAAATACTTGCCTCACTAAGCAGTTTTAGAGAAATAATATTTCTGATATAATTGGGTATGCTGCTTCTAATCATAATCATATTCTGATACTCCAGCGATCCTCCCAGGGATATTTTTCTGCCTCTTGCACACCTTAAAACGACTTGGCACAGACCAGTCTCTAAGATCCATGAGGGCAGAGTAACAACTCTGTGACCTGTTCTGTCCTCTTTGGTCACCACACTTCAAACTTAGGGGAAGTTCCAGCTTCTCACCTACTTGAGTTTGGTCCCAAGGAGGAGCTCAGATATAGGTTGAGATGCAAAAATGTAAGATAGAGTGGGGTCAAGGCATTAGAGGATAAAGCTATTTAAGTGGAAAAAAAATATAAAGAGGCAAATTATTTTGTGTGGAGGGTAATTTCTTTCTTATCTCATGTAGAGACAGACTATTCTTAGAAGTTACAATTTCACAGGGGAATCAGCATGATGTAAAGGAAAGCAAAGGCATTGAGCAAAGCTCCTGAATGACTCCCTCTCTAACTTCTAATCACCATCACTTACTTACTAGTGAGCAGTCAATAACACATGGTTACATAAAGTAATATGAATATATTAGAATAGCTCAGAATACAAACATCATTTGAATATAAAGTTGTCATTTTCCCTGTGTCCGTAAGTTAAATTTGAGTTTAGAGGATATTTTAGCTGTCTGTGACATCTTCTATGGATGAAATCTGTTTCCTAACTGGCTGAATGATGCTGTGATTTTGAGCATTTAATCTCTCTAATCTTCGGTTTTCTCAATGCAATGAACAAAAAGGATTCTGCTGCTTCTAAACTTCTTTCAAAACCTGGTTTCCCAAACGGGACCAAAAGTAATAATATATTTGGCAACAAACAAAAAAATGTCTAAAAGTTTATAGTCACGCTATATAAATCTTCTTATAAAAGACATACCAGAAAAGAGTAGTGTAAGGTGAAAATCCAACCACTTCTATTCTTTGGAAATTTGGCCCCAATACCATGAAAGCAGAGCTGTAAGTTCTCTTTTCCTTGGAGTAATTGGGCATAAATAGCTTCAGACCACCACAGTTCTCTGAGTTTATACGGTGGTGATATTATTTCACTTTATTTTGTTGTTGTAAGAATGAGAGTGAGTATCTTTTTGGTTTTCTCCATCTGAGGTAGAGTCCTGTCTTATTCATTGTTTAATTTTCATCTCATCCTTGTTCCTCAGACATTAGCACTTCTACCCCAAACCAGAATAACAGGCCGTGATTCTAAATCGAGAGTATGATGGCCACCCAAGTGTCACTGGGAGAGTGAATTTGCCTTTCTGTTCCCTTTTCTTTCTATCCTAAGATGGTGCTAGTAAAAAGGAGAAAATGTTCGACCTTCTAAAGCTAATATGAAGATACAGTGACAGAAAATAATTGCAGAAAATACAAGCACCAAATACGTGATCAATAAACACGTTGTAGGTTTCAGTTTGCTATCTACTTTATTTAAAGTAAATTAATTATTAATTAGTCTTTAGTTCACCTGACTGTTTGCCTGAGGCAACTTTATGTGGGATCCCTATATGTGAAATGTGAGAAATATGATTTGAGAGCTACTGAGGACCTGTTGATACTTGAGAAATAAATGAAACCAGATATTTCACACCAGACAGGGTCAGAAATTCTTCTAAACTACAAGTGCCTTCATGCAAGTCACCAGAAGATGCCCCATTTGGCTGACAAATGACCCCTTTATGCACTCTGCAGGAAATTGATTCTGAAAGAATTTCCCTTGCTCTGGGCTAGAGCTACCCCTCCCCAAGACGCAGGGCTTGACAATTGAAGCACAGGCTGGGTGTCACCCCTACCTGCCCCGCAGCCTGGTTTCTGTGGGCAGGACACAGCTGGTTCATTCTTGACCAGGGGCTAACCCTGTGAAGATCACACCAAATGTGGAAGCCCAAACATTGTTTGAGGCCCTTGTGCCCCACCTTGATTGGCAAGCCACAAAGTATTTGCTTTCACAAATTGATTAAAAACATCGTGGGGAAAGAACTCTTTTCGAAATAATTGTTATGGTCCGGAGTGCAAGAAAAAGACCACCTAAAGACCAAATTGAGCCAAATTGTGAGTCTTTATTAGCTGGCCAGTGACTATCCCCTGCACTGCTGAGAGGCAGGCACAGAGAGCTGCAGAGAACCAGGAAAAGCTGGCTCTTTTAAAGGCAAAAACCACACTCTGAAAAAATTATCTAATTGCTCAAGCACAATTACAGAAGCCAAAGAAAACGTCAGTCTTAGCCACAATACATTCTTATCTTGTTTCAGCAGAATCAGTAGAATTAGGGAGGGTTTGGGAACCTTCCATAATCTTGAGGTGGGTTTCGTAGGAGTTACCGGGCATAGCTAAAATTTAACTCTGAAGCAGTATGATCACGGTGGGTGCCTCAGTACTCCAGGATATTTCAACCCTGGACAAGCTACTATTTTATCATGTGGACAACTGTGTGTAATGCACTGCCCTCCCCCTTATTTTCTAAGCTTAAGCACACTAGTAGAAGCGAGATGGCAGGTTCAGAGTCAGATAAGGGTCAGCTGGAAATTTTCCACTCTCCTAAGCAAGCAAGCACACAAGCAAGCATAATACAGAAGCTAATGGGAGTGAGAAGCAAGATGGCAGATGAGCAACATCGCCAGAGTGTCTCTGCAGAAAAGGCAGATTCTAGGAGAAATTAGAAGAAAGAAGCAAGAAGATGAGAATACATCGGATGAGGGTCGGAAGGAGGGGTACCTGAGACCACAGGAGACTCCACGGGAGAAGGTTGTGGAGGAGAACTGGAAGCAAAGACCTCTGGAGCAGCCTGGAGATCAGCAGCAAGGGTAGGTGAAGTCATTAACTCTCCCCTCCCTTGCATCTTGGACTATTGGTGGGCTCCCCAGAGGGTGGAGAGACCTGCGGACACCAGCCCAGAGATGGCCACCACCAGTGAGCAGTAAACCTGTAGTGGACACGGCACCAGGCTCCCAACTCCTGCAGTGCACTTCCCTGTGCACAGACCCGAGCCATGCAGCAGGCGCCATATTGCCTCATTCTCCCCTCCGCTGACCCTATCTGAGGCTGCTGAAAGAGACAATATAGCCACCAGCCAGAGGCACCTCCAGAGAATGGGATCTTTCCTTCTGGGGCCCTACAGCTGACTGAGGGGAACTCAGACAGTGAGCTCCCTACCCGCCAGCCCTCCCAGGTGCTGCTGGCCCGGTGATCCCAGGAGAATGGGGCAGACCCCGAGGCTGAGAGACATAGGCCCAGCTTGGGCTCCCCATGGGTGAATTGGGACTGGCACTCCTCTCCCTAGTGGGGATATAGCTTGAACTCTGGGGCCCAGAGGTAAGACCTGCAGACCAGATCCTATGCACCCAGGTCTCTCATTGCCCAGGGCACAGAAGGGAGATATGTGAACAGCCTACTGAAGTGTCTGTGCCTTCAGGGGCATATCAGCATCCTAGAGGACAGTGCTCCTCTCAAAGGGAGGCCGTGCGCCCAGCCCAGGTGGCGTTCCTGAGCAGGGAACTTCCCAGCTGGCATCGCAGCCAGGGGAGGCCTGGTGGCGTGAGGTCTGGCCTGCTGGCAGAGGCCCAGGAGTAGCCGTGGAGTTGGGGAGGGTGGAAAGGAGTGAAGCCCATTCCAGGCTGCAGGTCTCAGACAGCCCCACCACACACATAGACTTTCTGACTGAGTGGGGCCATTCGAGTCCCTCCCTGACAGCTTTTCCTGGAAGCAGAAAACAGAACTTTGACCCCTGGCTAATGGCATTGGTGGTGCCTGAGGGCAGGCTTACACAACCCAGCCCTGCCCAGACTCACACCCAGACCAGCCCTCACTGAGGGGGAGAAAAGGACACACCTGGAAGTCCCAGGGCCCCACCAACCACCTGAGGCACTAGAGTGCCTCTCTAGAGGAACAAGAGCTGGTTACAGGACACAAAAACTACAGCATAGCCTGTTCCTCCAAGCAAGCGCTGCCTACTGACAGGGAGGACATTCTGCACACCCTTTTCATGACACCTACTGATGCATCATATAGGGAGTGGTTGAATCTCACCCACAGACACCACCTACTGGCTCAGAAACTAAACAAGGTCTGTGAATACCCAAATGAAAACCTAAAGGAAAGAAGCAACAACTGATTGACATGAGAAGAAATCAGAGAAGGAACTCCGGAAATATGAAGAACCAAATGGAAACCACACCCCCAAAGAGGAGCACCAGCCCCTTAGAAATGGACACCACTCAAAATCAGGCAACCAAAATGACAGAAGAGGAATTTTGAATGTGGATCAAAGAAAATTCAATGACCTGCAAGAACAACTCCATAACCAACACAAAGAAACCAGAAAAAGCCTCCAGGACCTGGAACAAAAATTCACTAAAGAATTTGATACAATGAAGAAAAGTTTAACCAAACTCCTGGAAATGAAGAATCAATTCAGGGAACTACAAAATGCAGTGGAAAGCCTCAAGAACTGGGTAGATCAAACAGAAGAAAGAATCTCAGAGACTGAAGATAACACCTTTCAATTAAATAGATCAGTCACAGAGATAGAGCAGAGAAAAGAGCAAAGCCTACAAGAGATGTGGGATTATGTGAAGAAACCTAATGTGAGGGTCATAGGGTTACCAGAGGGGAAGAAGAAAACACTCAAGTGCTGGACAAGATTTTTAAAGATATAATAGAGAAAAATTTCCCAGGCCTTGCTAAAAAATCTTGATATACAAGTTCAAGAAGCTCAGAGGACCTCTGGGAGATTCAATGCAAAACAGGAAGATGTAATGACATGCTGCCATCAGACTGACCAAAATATCAACTAAAGAGGCCCTTCTAAGTTCTATAAGATGAAAGAAGCAAGTAACATACAAGGGAAAGCCAATTCGAATAACACCGGACTTCTCTACTGAGACTTTACAAGCAAGGAGAGACTGGGGCCCCATTCTCACTCTTCTGGAACAAAACAATGCCCAGCCTAACATCTTATTCCCTGCAAAACTAAGTTTTGTATATGAAGGAGAAATCAAGACATTCTCAGATAAGCAAAGACTGAGGGAATTCACCAAGAGAAGACCAGACCTTCAAGAAGTACTCAAAACAGTGTACCCATGGATCAGCACAATAAACACTCATGAATGTAAAGCTACTAAAAGCTAAAGATCAAAGCCCAGATACTACAATGGCTCAAGAGAGAAAACAAAGCAACAAAGTTCAACCCAACATAATGAACAGAAATCTGCCCCACCTATCAGTTATCTTAATAAATGTGAATGGCTTGAACTCCCCACTCAAAAGACACAGGCCGGCCGAATGGATAAAAAAAAACACAAGCCAAGTATCTGCTGCCTTCAGGAAACACATCTAACCTGCAAGGATGCAATTAGACTAAAGGTAAAGGGGTGGAGAACAATATTTCAAGCAAAAGGAAGCCAAAAGAAAGCTGGTGTGGTGGTGCTGATTACAGATAACTTAGTTTTTAAATCAACAAAAGTAATAAAAGACAAAGAAGATCACTATATAATGGTGAAGGGGACAGTTCAAAAAGAGGACATAACAATTCTAAATATATGCACCCAACCTTGGTGCACCCAGATTCATAAATCAAACTCTAATGGATCTAAACAAATGGATAAACAACAACACCATAATAGTTGGAGACTTTAATACCCCACTGAGAGCGCAGGACAGATCCTCCAAACAGAAAATCAACAAAGAAATGATGGACTTAAACAGAACCCTAGAACAAATGGGCCTGACTGGCATTTACAGGACATTCTACCCCAAAACCACTGAATATACCTTCTTCTCATCAGCTCATGGGTCATTCTCTAAGATTGACTATATCCTAGGACACAAAGCACGTCTCAAACAATTTCAAAAAACAGAAATTATACCATGTATCTTCTCAGACCACAATGGAATAAATGTAGAAGTCAATCCTAACAGGAGTCCTCATTTCTACACAAAGTCATGGAAACTAAACAACCTTCTGCTGAATGATCACTTCATAAATGAGGAAATCAAGATGGAAATCAAAATATTCTTTGAACTAAACAACAAAGGTGACACAAGTTACCAAAACCTGTGGAACACAGCTAAAGCAGTCCTGAGAGGAAAGTTTATTTCCATAAATGCCTATATCCAAAAGTCGAAAAGATTACAAATAGACAACCTAATGAATCATCTCGAAGAGCTGGAAAAAGAAGAACAGACCAACCCCAAACCCAGCAGAAGAAGTGAAATCATTAAGATCAAATCAGAACTAAATGAAATTGACAACAGGGAAACTATATGGAAGATTAATAAAACAAAAAGTTGGTTCTTTGAAAAAATAAACAAAATTGACACATCATTGGCTAGACTAACGAAAAGGAGAAAAGAAAAATCTCTAATAAGCTCCATCAGGGACAATAACGGAGAAATCACAACTGATGCCACGGAGATACAAGATATAATTTATGAATACTACAAAAACCTCTATGCACACAAACTGGAAAATGTGGAGGAAATGGACAATTTCTTAGAAACACACAGCCTCCCTAGGCTCAACCAGGAAGAGATAGAATTCCTGAACAGACCAATATCAAGTACTGAAATTGAAACATCAATAAAAAACCTTCCTAAAAAGAAAAGTCCTGGACTAGATGGTTTCACACCCGAATTTTACCACACTTACAAAGAAGAACTGGTGCCTATCCTGCAGAAATTATTCCACAACATCGAGAAGGATTGAATCCTCCCCAACACATTTTATGAAGCGAACATAACCCTGATACCAAAACCATGAAAGGATGCAACAAAAAAGAAAACTACAGACCAATATCCCTTATGAATATAGATGCAAAAATTCTCAACAAAATCCTAGCCAATCCAATGCAGGTGCTTGTCAAGAAAATAATTCATCACGACCAAGTGGGCTTCATCCCAGGGATGCAGGGATGGTTCAACATATGCAAATCTATAAATGTAATTCAACATATAAACAGAAGCAAAAACAAAGACCATATGATCCTCTCAATAGACGTAGAGAAAGCATTTGTCAAAATTCAACACCCTTTTATGATAAGAACGCTCAACAAAATAGGCATAGACAGGGCTTACCTAAATGATACAAGCCGTATATGACAAACCCACAGCCAATATTATACTGAATGGGGAAAAACTGAAAGCATTCCCACTTAGAACTGGAACAAGACAAGGTTGCCCACTATCTCTACTTCTGTTCAACATAGTGCTTGAATTCCTTACTACAGCAATCAGACAAGAGAGTGGAATTAAGGGTGTCCAAATGGGAGCAGAAGAGACCAAACTCTCACTGTTTGCTAATGACATGATATTATACCTAGAAAACCCCAAGGATTCAACCATGAGACTCCTTGATCTGATAAATGAATTTGGTAAAGTCTCGGGATACAAAATCAACACACAGAAATCAGAGGCATTCATATACGCCAACAACAGTAAAAGTGAGAACCAAATCAAAGATTCAATTCCCTTCAAAATAGCAACAAAGAAAATAAAGTACCTTGGAATATATTTAACTAAAGAGGTAAAAGACCTCTACAGGGAGAACTATGAAACACTGAAGAAGGAAATAGCAGAGGACGTAAACAGATGGAAGAATATACCATGCTCATGGGTTGGCAGAATCAACATTGTTAAAATGTCTATACTACCCAAAGTGACCTACAGAGTCAACGCAATCTCTATCAAAATACCATCATCATTTTTCACAGATATAGATAAAATAATTTTACATTTCATATGGAACCAGAGAAGACCCCGTATAGCAAAATCAATCCTAGGCAATAAAAACAAAATAGGAGGTATCAATTTACCAGACTTCAAACTATACTACAAGGCTATAGTACTTAAAATAGCTTTTTACTGGCACAAGAACAGGGACATTGACCAGTGGAACAGAACAGAGAACCCAGATATAAAACCATTTTCATATAGCCAACTAATGTTCAACAAAGCAGACAAAAACATACACTGGGGAAAAGAATCCTTAGTCAATAAATAGTGCTGGGAAAACTGGATAGCCACATGTAGAAGACTGAAACAAGACCCACACCTTTCACCTCTCACAAAAATCAACTCACGCTGGGTAAGAGACTTGAACCTTAGGTGTGAAACTATTAGAATTCTAGAGGAAAATGTTGGAAATACTCTTCTAGACATTGGCCTAGGCAAAGAATTTATGAAGAAAACCCCAAAGGCAATCACGACAGCAACAAAAATAAACAAATGGGACCTGATCAAATTAAAAAGCTTCTGCACAGCCAAAGAAACTGTCAAGAGAGCAAACAGACAACCCACAGAATGGTAGAAAATCTTTGCAAGCTACACATCTGATAAAGGGCTGATAACTAGAATCTATTTAGAACTCACGAAAATCAGCAAGAAAAAATCAAACAACCCTATCAAAAAATGGGTAAAGGACATGAACAGAAACTTCTCAAAAGAAGACAGAATAATGGCCAACAAACATATGAAAAAATGCTCAACATCTCTAATCATCAGGGAAATGCAAATCA
>VSMD01104629.1:0-45417 GCA_008750895.1 Mirza zaza
ACCATGGAGTACTACTCAGCTCTAAGAAACAACGGTGATATAGCACATCTTATATTTTCCTGGTTGGAGCTGGAACCCATACTACTAAGTGAAGTATCCCAAGAATGGAAAAACAAGCACCACATATACTCACCAGCAAACTGGTATTGACTGAGCAGCACCTAAGTGGACACATAGGTACTACAGTAATAGGGTATTGGGCAGGTGGGAGTGGGGAGGGGGGCGGGTAGATACATACATAATGAGTGAGATGTGCACCATCTGGGGGTGGTCATGCTGGAGACTCAGACTTGTGGGGGGGAAGGGCATTTATTGAAACCTTAAAATCTGTACCTCCATAATATGCCAAAATAAAAAAAAAATAAAAAAATAAAATAAAAATTATATGACTAACATAGTCAAATACTACAAATAAACTTCTAAAGAAAAATGCCAATTTAGACATATTTTGATATAAAGAATGAAAAGACAACTTTACTTTTGGATTCAATTCTTGTATTTTTATTATTGTACCCAAGCAGCTAAAATTAGTTGGAGAATAACAAAAACATCAATTCTGTATGATCCCACCTTAAATTAATAAATTAAAGCTGGTTTTCTGCTTGCCCACTCTTCCAGATCCACTATTTACCTTTCTGAGTTAACTCTGTGTCCTGAAAGGCAGAAATATTGGGGAGCATTGTTTTGCTAGGTGGCTACTGTTTGATTATGACCAAGTGGAGGCCCTGGTATTAGATCAGATAGTAGAAATAGAAAAGTCAGATATTTCTTCCTTAATTACTTCCAACTCTGGGGAAGCATTAACGGCAACTGTTATGTCACTCCACTACTAAAGCTCCTGCCAGGCAGCTCCTCCATTGTTCCATTTCTGATTAAGCCTCATTAACACCATTTCTTTATGTCATTATTTGGTATTATCTCTGGGTCCCTTCCCATTTCTTTGGGTTTTTTTCTTAAAACTGTCCAAAGCTTTTCATCATTTAAGTCTCTTTATTTAAACCATCTATCTATTGTAAAATCTCTTTCACTGTTTGTTTCTATTACCATACTCAAACTTCAAATGGGCCTTCAGTATTACACAATATAACTATTATTACTTCTCTGATTAATTCACAATCACATTCTCTAAGATGATTATTTGATAGCATTTCCATTCTCACAAAACCCATAAGAATTCATTATCTTCTATAGTCTCAACTACTGATCTTGCTTCTTGATTTCCTAAGTAAATAGAAGCGATGGCAAAATATGTGCATATTATTCCACAACTAAAATATAATAACCGAAACATTTGTTACCCATGTACTCCAAATTTACTCTTGTTAAAAATAAACTCTCTCTGCCCTTTTCTCCAGCCATCTACTCAATATATGGACTAAATATCATCTGCTATTACTGTATAATTTATTATCAAAACATGAGCTCTTTAATAGTATAAGAGGATCCTATTAATAATCACACCAGTACAAAAGGTAAAAGAGGAACAGATTTGGACAAGCTAGTACTGAGGAATACACTAAATTTACCTTCTCGGTGATATTTCTTCTGTAATTTTCCCATCTCTCATATACATAGTATTTGTTTCCTTTTGATTGAAACATTTCTATGAACATAAAAATAAGCTGAAATAGAGTGATGGCAGTAAGATGGTAGAATAGGTTATTCACATCTGAAAAATACCCTCACAAGCAGCATCTAGACTGGTGTTTGAGAAAACTTCTGAGCAACATAGTCAAGCCATAATGATGCATAAATTTAACCATCAGATCATCAGATACACTACATAAAATATAATAAATGTACAACAAATGATATCATATTTTCATGGATCTCAAATAAAGCCTTATATTAGGACCACTTGACTTAAAAAGACTTAGTGTTAGAAGTCAGAAATATATGTATTACTTTTGTATTGCTGCTATAAAATTACTACAAATTTGATGATTTATAACAAGAGTAATTTATTCTCTTACATTCAACAATCTAAAATCAAAGTGATGATAGGGTTGCTTTCCTTCTGGAGGTTTCAGTGGAGAATCTGTGCCTTTTATAGCTACTGGAGGTTTACTGCAGTACTTGGCTCATGGCATCATCTCCCAGCTTCAAAGAAAACAGCATAGTATCTTCTCTTATCTCTGATCTGCTTTCCTTGAATAAGGACCTATGTGATTACATTAGGCTCAACCCGGTAATCTGAAAATAACCCCTGTACCTCAAGATCCTTAACTTAATTATATTTGCAACATTACCTTTGCTATATAAGACAACATATTCACAAATTCTGGGGATTAGAACATGGACATCTTTAAAGGGTGCCAGTATTCTGTCTACCACAATATGAAAATATATAGCATGATGTTCAATCTAAACTTTAAAGTTTTATAACTGGCTTCGTAGGCAAGAAAGAATTTTTTAACAGTGTTTTTAGTTCCCTCATATTTCAAATGAGTTTTCAGTACTTATCGTGGCTAGACTGACTACTCTAAATGGCCTTAACAGTGAGTCGTACCTCAACAGTGGTAGCTTAGCAACTACAGTTTCAAAGTGGGCAGAAAAATAGAGAGCTCTCGGTAAGATTTTATAATAAAAACTTTGTAACTGTGGTGAACTAATACATTCCTTTGAGTTTCTCTCCCAGAAATAGTGGACCCCCCTTGCAGCCATGAGATATCTACAGAGTTTTACACCATCTGTTTGTTCAAAGAAGACAAGATAAGCAATCCCTCACCACAGATTGTGCCCAAGCACCCACTGAGCCTGAACACAAGGTTGAAACAATGACCAATATTAACTCCTAGCTCATTACAATACTAAAATCCCTGCCCCGGGTGGGACTTACCCACCATTATTTGATCACAGGATGTATATACTAGCCTGATTTCTTATTGTGTTTGGTGTGCGCTGCACTCCACCCCAAAGACAAAATGTTGTTCACTTCCCTCATGTATTATTCATTTAACCTCCAGAAAACCCCCCTCACCTTGTTGGTCAGGGAGGCAGGTTTTAGGCAGCCTATACCTCCCCCTCCCAGTAGATACATTTCCTGTAATGAATCCTTTCTTCTTTGATAATACTTGTTGTCTCAGTAATTGGCTTTCTGTGTGGCAAGCAACAAAGAAACCTCCTTGTGGGTTCATTAACAATTTGGAGGCTAGTCCAGAATCCCTTGCTTGTGGCTTGGTGACTGTTGAATAGTGAAAGACTTTAAAGCTTCCCTACCAGCTTCCCAGCTAAGTTTCTTCCAGAGGATGGTTTTGGTTTTCTCCCACCACCTTTGTTGTCACCAGCCCCAAACATATCCCTGATTGTCAGGGAAGAATAGACCTTTGACCTTTGGGTTTTGGCATTTTTGTCCAGACAGGTTAATTATAGTTGAGGGTACCATGCAGTGGAAAGCTCCTTTCTCTGGAGTTCCTGTTTGGGTTGAAAGCCTCAACCATTTGGGAGAGTAAGACCTAAAAGCTCCTCTCTCCATTTGGGGAATTCCAAAAGAATCCCTGTTTGGGTTCAAAACTGACCTAAATATTTCTATGAGCCTATGAAGAAGGGAAAAAAAAAAGTGATATACTTGTGTAATATTGCCTGGCTTCAATACTTTCTAGGGCATGGGGAGATGTGGCCCCTTAATGGATCACTGAACTATAATACTGTCTCCAATTAGATTTGTTTTGTCACTGTATTGGGAAATGGGATGAAATCCCTTATGTACATGTTTTTATGCTTCTGTATCAGAACACTTTGCTTGCTATACAATTTTCTTCCACAAAATCTCCAGCAGGCTCCAGAATCCTTCACCCCAAACTATGCCCGAGCTGTGCCCATTCTCCACTCTCCTTTATCTGAAATGTTTCCTTCCCAGTGGCATGATCTGATAACTGATGTCTCTAGTCAGCCATCTTTCCTATCCCTGAAACAACATTCAAATTTTTGTGACAGCATCACCACCATCTATCTTCGGAACTTTTTCATCTTTCCAAACTGAAACTCTATACCCATTAAACAATAATTCTTCATTCCCCCTTTCCCCCAGCCACTGGAAATCAATATTCAATTTTCTCTTATTATTGTAATTCTTAAATAAGTATAATTTCAGAAATAGTAACTTCATGATTTCTTATCAAGAAAAGATGACATACTCATTCTTACCTGCTCCAAATCCTAGAAATAACACAGGAAACAATCAAAGGGAAACTCTGAAAAATGTTAAGAAGGAGACAAATAGGTGCATGATGCTAGGACTAGAGAAACAACACAACTACAGTGCAACTTGAAGCACTGCAATAACAGAATGCAACTCTAACCTATAATTTCCTGACCCTCAACATGGCAACAGAAAGTACTCCAGGTTGGTTCTTTCCTCCTCCAGTAGCTCTGCCAACACCACGTGAGTCTTCTACCACAAACAAGGGGAATAGATTAGGAGTCCTGCCAGCAATATGGGCTAGAATAAGTGCTCTCTCCATCAGGGCCTGAGGCCTCCAAACCACCCTTCAACCTGCTGCCCCACTGAGAAATACTGGAGTGGTCAGGGGTCTGATCTAGAAAGTCTTTATTCCTACGAGGCTGGAAAGCCCCTCCCCTATTCAGAGATGCTCTAAAGGTAAGCCAGTATTACCAGGAGAGTCCCTGCCAGAATAAGCAGTCCAGTCTGGGAAGTCTTTTTGTCCACATCTGTCTTGAGACCCTCCTTGCTTTCTAGAAGATGCAGCCAGGCATCATCTGCAAGGGTAACCTTCACAACAGTAGATGGCCCAGTCAAGGAAACCTGTTTGTCCCCAAGGGCCTGAGACTCCTCTTTCCAAAGGACCCAATTGGCCATTTTGCATAGGCAAGAGGGATTCTATCACAATAACTGAAAACATTTTTTTCCATGCTGACACCACTGAAATATATTTGAAATGAGTAAAATTTATGGTATTTAAACTATCTCAATAAATCTGTATAAAATATTGTTTTAAAAATCCACAATGTAATACCATGTCTGTTACAGCTTGAGTGTTCTGTCCTACAAAGTTTATGTATTGAATTCCTAACCCCCAAGGTGATAGTAGTGGGGCATCAGGCCTTTGGGAGATGATTAGGTAATGAGGGCTCCACCCTCAGGAATGGGATTAGTGCCAATTTTAATGTTTTGTGTTGCTATAACAGAATATCTGAGACTAAGTAATTTATAAAGAAATATGGTTTATTTAGCTTATAGTTCTCCAGGCTAGGAAGTTCAAAGGCATGATCTTGGCTTCTGGCAAAGGCTTTTGTGTTGTATCATAACATGGAGGAAGTCAAAGGGAAAGCAGACATGTGACAAGAGACAGGACCCACAGGATATCCTGGCTTTGTAATAACCTGTACTTGTAGAAATGAATACATTCCCAAGAAAGAACTAATCCAATCTCACCAGAATGGGAACTCATTCACTACCACGCAAATGACACGAAGCCATTCATGAGGAGTTCATCCCCATGGCCCAACCGCCTCCCGCTAGGCCCACCTCCCAACACTGGTACACTGAGGATCAAATTTTAATGAGTTTTGGCAAGGACAAACAAACCGTATCCAAACCATAGCAGTGCCCTTATAAAAGAAGCCCCAGAGAGCTTCTTTGCACCTTTCCACCAAGTGAGGTTATGGTGAGAGGATGGCCTTCACCAGACATCAAATTGTCTGGTATCTTGATCTTGGAGTTTCCTGCCTCTGTAACTGTGAGAAAGAAATACTTGTTGTTTATGAGCCACCCAGTTTATGATATTTTGCTATAGTAGCCTAAATAGACTAACACAATCTCACACACACTTGGATGGCTAAAATAACAACAAAAAAGGCAATATCAAGTACTAGTAAGGATGTGGAAAAACTGAAATACTAATACATTGCTGATTGGATGTAAAATGGTAAAAAGGTGAAGTCAGTTTTGAAACAGTTTGACAGTTTGTCACAATGTGAAACATAGGATTACCATATGATGTAGTAATTCTACCCCCTGGGAGATAGCCAAAGGAAGTGAATATACACATCCACACACAAACTTCCACACAAATGTTCATAGTAGCATTATTCATAATTTCAAATAACTAGAAATAAACCAAATGAGCATCGACTGTTTAATGGGCAAATAAATCTTGTTGCTTATGTATCCTTTGTAGTCCTGTTGCCTGTGTATCATTTAAATTGGACCATGCTTCTCCCTTCTGACATACGCTTTTCTGTCAAGGCCTTCATGATGTCTTATCTAAATTGTAATTAATTTAATCCACCTAATTGCCCTCCATTTTTCACACCTCTATCTAGCCTCAAGATTGGTTTTCCTAACAGATACAACCAATTACATTATACCTCTGCTTACAATTGATCTATGATTCTCTTAAATTTACAGGATAAAATTCAAAGTTCTTAATTGACTATACAAGGCCCTTTATGAGTTAGCCACTTCCTATATCTATATTCTTGTATTTCTTGGTCCCATAATATCAAATAATATTCAACTTCTGTTGTTCCGTAAGCAGGGTTTGCTCCTTCTTGATTATACATCTTCAAACATGTCATTCCTTTTGTATAGAATACCCTTTCTGAACCTCTTCACCTAAATAACTTCTTGCTCTTATTTCTATTCAGACCCTACCTTCTCCATAAAACATGCCTGACAACATAAATTATCTTTTCCCCTAGGCTGGATTACATGTCCATATAACTATAATATGTGTCCATTAGTATTTGGGACATAATTATTGTATTAAATGTATTCTCAACTAAAATTATCAGTTTACTATTTATATAGTTTTTATAAGTATCTTCTATATTGGAATATAATAGATGCTTAACAAATGTTTTTGAATAACTGGATGCTTAAAACTTGATTATAAAAGAATTTACAGGGATATTTTCTTATTTACCTTAGAAACCTAGTAGATCTCTAACATTCACTAATTATTCTAAGACTTTTAAAATTAATTTATATTATCATATATTTTATATAATTTCTTCATCTCAAGATATGTTTCAATGAAAAAATATTTTGTAACTTCAATAATTCATTTCAGAGTCTTTATTAAAGAATTTATATCATGTCAATCAATATTGAAATAGACACATCAGCATGAATAAAAGGTGGTCTATGACTTCAAAGACTTCATAGTCCATTAAGAGCAATATAAGTGTTATAAAAGTATGGATGAAGCATAGAGAAAACTATGAGTAGCTTTTCTTGGGAAGGTTTCTCTAAATACACAGCCTTTTTGTTTTACATTTTTGTGTATGTCTTTGTATGAAGGTGATATATGATTTTAATTTTTCAATAATATTTTGGGAAATTCCCTCCTACATAATTAACAGTTCATAAAATTCCCATATAGATGCTTCCATCCTCTACAATCAGAAGTCTTCACATAACCCAAATTGGGCCACAGTAATTTCCCAGAATTTTACTGGTGTGTTCATCTTTGGTACCTTGTTGGGAGATCCAACTTGAGAATTATGCTAATACAAAAGGAAGGAGAGAGCTCATAGATGCTGTGAGACAGAGATCTGATTATATGTTTTGAGCACTTGGATACCGCTATGCCTCAAGTCACATTCGGTGGACTCTTCATTTGCATGAGATAATCGATTAACTTTTTTTCTTGAAGCATTTAAACAGGTTTTCTGTCTTCTGATAAAAAGAATTCTGATTATCACTGTATTCATAAGCTATTTTGTATGGAATATATTCTAAATAATGTTCCACTATATGGAATGATATCTAATGGCAGGAAGGTTACTGGAAAGAGACCAGCTTTTGGACACAGAACACATGTTTAATTTCCATGTATTGTATATGTAATTTTTGTATGTGTGAGGCATACAGCATCATCCTTTTCTGAATATTAGCCTGATATTCTCAATAAAGATCACGATAACCAATAGGCCTACTCCTGAGGGTTGCTGCATCTAAATGTGTAAATTTCAAATATGAACTAATGTCTTTAGACCAAACATACTAATTTTTCATATAGTTAAATAGCATTAGCAGATAATAAGATCTTATTAAATATTTGTTGAATGATTGAATGAGAAAACCTATTTTCAAGATATTTTATAGGCAATGTGAACAACAGACAGATGAACCATATATAGACACTGTTTCAAAGAGTTAACAATCATCTTTTTTATAAAATTGGATATTATAGATTTAAAATATATTTAATACAGCACCACTTTCATAGAAACTTTAATTTTGTCTTCTTCAAATTTAAAAGGTAGAAAGGATTCTGAAATAATATGGATAATATATCATATCGAGGAATCACTAACATTTTGAATGACTGGAAATATTTATAATTAATGCATTTCCCTTTTGTTCAGCTTTCTTAATATTTCATGGAAACAAAATGAAATTGTACATTTTTTTTTACCACTTTCCTTCTCCTTTAAGTTTCATAGTATGCTAAATGAATAAAATTTATGCCACAATAAAAGTAAAAGCATCTAAATTACACATTTACCTGAAATTTGAAAAGAGGAAAACCAAGGACCTACAAGGAATTTAGGTAATTTTCTCAAAACTACATAACATTTTAGAAACAGACCCAGGCATTAAATAGTGATTTCTTGTATTGTAGCCATGTAGTTTTTATTCTGTATGTGTTCTGACAGCTATAATTATTGTTATCTTTCAGGTACATTCTTAAAGCAGAATTTCTAACTGTACTCTTGAAGACTCATAACCAATACAAACAGTTGGATTTATATGATAGATAACCAAAATGTTTATTTCTTTTAGACACAGGTGCAAATATGGAATATTTTATAGAATAAAAACATTTTACTATAATTTACAGTATCTGTAAAAGACTAGAAAATAACATTCTAAAATATGAAAAAAATTCAGAAAAATAGCTTCATAATAAGAAGATGCATATTATACATGCTATATTGTATGCAAAAATTTAAAGTAAAGTCACACAGCACTGGTAATTTTCTAGATAATTCTAGTTGGATTATTTTATTTACTAAAAGTGAACATCGTAGACACAAAATGCTTTTAATGATGTACAATATATTTTCTACTTACAGAATTTCTAAGGTCATCCTTATAAAACAGAAAACTATGAAACCTATATATATATATATATATATATATATAATCATGTGACAGATATTGTTAGCAGTTTTCACATATTTACTGTGAAAATATGTTAATATTATGTGGAAAAGAAAAAAAAAGGAAGAAAGAAATTCGGCAGGTTATTATTTGGATAGAAATAACTAGTACAATGACATTGTCAGGATGTCCAGGGATGAAAACATCACAGTCTAAGTATCTGCTTTATCTGCCAATTAATATATCTTTGGCTTTGATTGGCAGTTCATAGTTTAGATACTGTGCCTATCCAATTCTGTTTACCAATAAGCTGCCTTATAATTGAGGTATATTGTGGTTGGGATAGCATCATCTTGGTCTCACCACCTCTTATTTCAGCTTGTGTGGAATGTGTTTCTCAGCATTCATTACAATATAATAAACATAAAACTTGCATGAGAAAATTTGAAATTATTCAAGTCCTTTTTAATTACTAGGAGTTTGGAACATATTTTTAATAAACTTGTAGTTTTGGAATAAATTTAGATTTACAGAAACATTCAAAAGAGAGTTTCTCAATAGCTTTCAGTATGTTTTCCCTAATCTTACCATCTTACATTGCCTTGGTATATTTGGCAAAACTAAGAAACCAAGAATGATATATCACTATTAATTATACTCCAGACTCTATTTGGATTTCATCAGGTTTTTTACATTAATTTCCTATTTCTGTTCATAGATCTAATTGCTATTATCATATTACATTTAGTTATTAGAGTGTTATTTTCTCAATGTGATTGAGTCCTTGAAGTTTGAAGAGTTTTTAAATGGGTAAAAATAAATTAATCGTATTTCCATTTCTTCACTTAGTAATAGACTATATGAAATGATCAAAAAAACTATTCTGTAGTTGTCAGCACCAATACATTAAAAACTTGCCTTTTAAAATGTTTACCTTAATAATTCAGATTTTTTGGCTCTGTATTGCATGCTATGTTATTTGACATATTTTATTCTGGATATCATTACAAATATTTAAGCTTTTTCTTCATTGCTATCCATTGAATACCTATTAAAGGCTCAGATCTGACTCGATGCTATCATTGGCATGTTGAATTTGAGAAAGCAAATAGAGTGTGAGATTTAAGAATCCCACATATTGATCAATGAATCACTCCAGGGCTCTTTTGTTGTTTTCAATTATTAATACTCTGTTATTACATTCATGAGCTATTTCTTTTCTATTTTGTGAGATTCTACTCTGAGGCAGAGAATATTATCAATGTGTGTTATAATTAATAAGAACGATAAATGAATATTTTGAGATTTTGCTATTTTAAATCTTTCAAAAAATTGGTAAATGGCATTCTCACACAATTGATGTAGGTAGTGATGTTCCTGGTTCCATTCAATAAGCAGTCTTTTCTTTTCCTTATTTTTTTTAGCTTAGTGACTTTTAAGTGATATGTATCACTGTATAAACATCACACAAAAAAACTGATAATCAAAGAATTGGTAAATTTTACCCCATTACATTTTTTATGACTTCATTTAAAGCTCCCATGGACAATTTAATGTTATTTTTTAAGATGCCAAGTGTGACTTAGTTTGAACTTTCATATATACCCACCTTTTGTTTTAAATTCACGATTATTATTACTACATATTTGCACTGAGGTCAAGAGAATTTATTTTCCTCAAAGAACTTAATATATTACCACATAATATTTTTGTACCAGCTGGACACTGGTAGAAAACTTACAAATAGAAATAGAAATACCCTTTGACCCTGCAATAGCATTTTTGGGCATCTACCCAAAAGAGCATAAGACATTCTATTACAAAGACATCTGCACCCGAATGTTTATGGCAGCACAATTCACTATTGCAAGGACATGGAAACAACCCAAATGCCCATCAATTCATGAGTGGATAATTAAAATTTGGTATATGCTTACCATGAAATATTACTCAATTCTAAGAAACGACAGCAAGCTAGCACCGTTTATACTATCCTGGATTAAGCTTAAGCCCAAAGTGAGGCGACATGAGATTATGAAAATGGGCTCCACATGTACTACCCATCAAATTGGTACTGACTGATTAAAACTATGGTGCTCAAATGGTGGTAGTGTTCACCAGGGATTGGGGGGATACACCCACATCTTAGGGATGTGGTGAGCATTGTGGGGGGGAGGGCATACCTCTAACACTTCCTAGGGAGAGGAGAAGATATAAAATGTAACCAAAATGTCAATGACAACAACAACAACAACAACAAAACATTTAGCGGGTGTCAGCTGGGTGGGAGGGTGGAGGAGGGGAAGGGTGTATACTTAAATAATGAGTACGATGGGCACCACCGGGAGGATGGATGGAGGATGGATGCAATAGAAGCTCTGACTCAGCGTGGGGTGAGGGGGCAAGGGCAATATATGTAACCTTAACAATATTTGTACCCCCATAATATGATGAAATTAAAAAAAAGAAAAACAAAAGAACAACTAGTGACATTATGGAAAGTAAAGAATCTCACACCAAATATAAAACTGTGAAATACGTGATGAACTGTGCATGTGACCATGTACCTACCTCTCATTGACAAAAATGACAAGTTTGGGTATTATAGTAAAATGGAAATTTGTAACAGGAATTCTGAAGGGCTTTCAACTATGTAGCTCTAATAAGAAGCAACATTAATCCTATTTATGCAAATTCTCTCATAATTCCTAAAACAGGTCAAATAAAGAATGTTACTCTAAAAAAAAAAAGAAAAAAAGGAAGAAAAGAAATATTACCAGGTATAAAGAGGAATATTTTGTGGTAATACATGAGTCATTTTATCAGGAAAATAAATAATCAAAATTTGTAAAAACTGAATCACAGTTCTACAAAATAATTGAAAAATATAGAATTAAAGGCAGAAATGGAAAAGTATTCATTATCTGAGTTGGAGATTTTGACACACCTCTCTCAATAATTGATAGGACAGGTACAGAAAAAGCAATAAGACGACAAAAAATTGGGGAAAATGTTATCATCAATCTGACCTAATTGACAGTTACAGAGCATTGTATCAAATATCTCATAAATGTGCATTCTACTCTTTTGCATATAGGACATTCAACAAAGTAGACTATAAGCTGAATCTTAAAATAAGCATCAAAACTGTAAAATGATTGATATCCTATCAAGTTTGTTCTATGCATATAAGACATGTAAATTAGATCAATAAAATAGATATTAAGAAAATAAAAAATTGAAAATAAAGCCATACAGTCCTCATGAACTCATGGTTCAAAGAAGAAGCCACAATATAATTGTTAAAAGTAAATGAAGAAAAATTTAAAAATCGGCAACAAAAAACTTTCAAACTGAATGACAGTGGAAGAAAAATTGACCACATTAAATGAATGAAAAGAGGAAAACACTAAAGGTTCCACAGAGACTAAAATTAAAATAAGGGAGGAGTAATATGCATACTTACGCCAGTATTTGATTATTTAAATAAAATGGACAAATTCCATGATAAAAATCAACTTTCCAAAATTAGCCAAAAGTGAAACACTAAAGCTTAATAGTACTACACTCCTTAACAAAAGTGGGTTATAATGAAACACCTTCCCACTAAGAAACCACCAGGTATACATGTTTTAAACATTATTTTTCAAACTTTTAGAGAGGAAATGATACCAATTTTACAAAAGGACTTTCAGAAAGTAGAGGAGGGAATGTTTCTCCACTCATTTTATGGAGCCAGAATAATTCTTATAATAAATCTTAAAAGTGCATTGCAAAAGAGAAAAAATACAAATCAATATTCCTAATGAACATAGACATACATAAGTCCTCAAAAAATATTAGCAAATTTAATCCTGTAATATATGAAAAGGATGATACATCATAATGAAGTTGGAGTTTATGCTATAAATACAAAATTGGGTCAACAATTTTGTTCAAAATTGAATCAACAATAATTGATTAACATATTTCATGATATTTACAGAATAAAGAAAAAATACATGAACTTCTCATAGATTGATAAAAGAGCATTTGAATGACCATTCATAGAAAAACTCTGTAAAATGGGAAGATAAGCAAATTTCCTTCAACTGATAAAAAGCATGGATAAAAACCACACACAGTTAATTGTGAAATATTGAAAGATTTTCCCCCAAAATTGAGAACAAGACAAGGCTGTCTGCACTCACCACTTACATTCACTATGGTAATGGAGATCCTAAACCATGCAATTAGACAAAACATACAAGTAAAGATTAGAAAAGAATATTAAAAGTCATGATACAAAGTGAATAAATAAAAATTAATGGCATTTCTGGATAGAAACACTCAAACATGCAAACAACATATGTATATGTATATAAATAGTACATTGTTTATATATATTTATAGTTATGTATATTCAAAATTATGTTATTCATAGTTGTATTCAAACTATATATACTTGTGCATGTAGTTTATATATGTTTATTTATTAATAAACTTGAAGAGAGAAAATGATATATTTATACTTAAAACTATAAAGCATTTTGAAGATAATTTAAATGCTATCTAAATAGAAATGTATATCATGTATATAATGGAGAATACTAAATATTAATAAGATGTCCATTCTCTCCAAATTTATCTAAATCACCCAATCACAATAAAAATAAAACAATTATTTTTTTTAAATCAACAAACTGTTCCTAAATTTTATGTGGAAATGCAAAGGATGTGAGATAACCAAAGAAATTTTGAAAAATAAAACAAAATTGATAGACTTACTCCTATGGATTTCATATCTTACTGTAAAGATATAGTAACAGCACAGTGTGGTATTTGTGAGATAGATATATAGATCAATTGAACAGAACAAAGAGTATAGAAAGAGACCTGCATATATATGGTAAATTGATTTTTACTACATAATTCAATGGAAAATATCAATTAAAAATTTTGGAATATATATATATATATATGTAAGAAAAATCAAACAAACAAAAAACATACAAGTTTGACTTAACCTCACACCATACACAAAAACTAATTTGAAATTGATTATAAAAATATATATATAAATAGAAAAGATAAAACTGTAAAATTTCTAAAAGAAAACAGGTGAAAGTCTAAGTGAACTGGGATTTTGGAAAGAGTTCTTAGATGGAATCTAATATTCTCTAATCAGATAGGAAAAAATTAACTAATTGGACTTTATCACATTGAAAATGTATAGTCTTCAAAATATACAAATAAAAAGAAAAGGCATGTCAGTTACTTTAAAAAATTTAAATGCATATATCTTTTAAAAGACATGGGTTTGGAATATATAAAAGACATTTGCAACTCAACAATATTAAGATAGGCATCAGTTATTCTTTGTAAGTGTGGTAAAATTCGGGAATGAAACCATCTGGGCCGGGACTTTTCTTGTTAGGAAGAATTTTAACTGCTGTTTCTATTTCAGCTCTTGATATTGGTGTGTTCAGGGATTCTATTTCTTCCTGGTTGAGCCTAGGGAGGCTGCGTGTTTCTAGAAATTTGTCCATTTCCTCCTCATTTTCCAGTTTGTGTGCATAAAAGTTTTTGTAGTATTTGTAAATTATATCTTGGATATCCTTGGGATAGGTTGTGATATCTCCTTTTTTGTTCCTGATGGAGCTTATTAGAGATTTCTCTTTTCTGCTTTTCATTAGTCTAGCCAAAGGCGTGTCAATTTTTTTTATTTTTTTGAAGAACCAACTTTTTGTTTTATTAATCTTCTGTATAGCTTCTCTGTTGTCAATGTCATTTAGTTATGATTTGATCTTGAGTACCTAGGAATATACTTAACTAAGGAGGTAAGAAACCTCTACAGGGAGAACTACGAAACGCTGAGGAAGGAAGTAGCAGAGGATGTAAACAAATGAAAATCGATATCATGCTCATGGGTTGGCAGACTCAACACCATTAAAATGTCTATACTACCCAAACGGATCTACAGATTCAATGCAATACGTTTTAAAACCCAACATCATTCTTCACAGACATAGAAAAAATAATTTTACACTTCCTTTGGAACCAGAGAGGACCCCATATATCAAAAGCAGTTCCAGGCAATAAAAACAAAATGGCAGGTATCAATATGCCACACTTCAAACTATAATACAAAGCTGTAGTAATTCAATCAATTTTGTATTGGCACAAAAAAAGGAATATTGAACAATGGAACAGAACGGAGAACCCTGATATAAAACCATCCTCATATAGCCATCTAGTCTTCAACAAAGCAGACAAAAACATCCACTGGGGAAAAGAATTCCTATTCCATAAATGGTGCTGGGAAAACTGGATAGTCACATGTAGAAGGCTGAAGTAGGATCCACACCTTTCACCTCTCAAAAAAATCAACTCACGCTGGGTAACAGACTTAAACCTAAAGTATGAAACTATTAAAATTCTAGAGGAACATGTTGGAAACATTCTCCTAGATATTGGCCTAGGCAAAGAATTTATGAAGAAGACCCCAAAGGCAATCACAGCAGCAACAAAAATAAATGGGACCTGATCAAACTAAAAAACTTCTGCACAGCCAAATAAACAGTCATGAAAGCAGTCAGACAACCTACAGCATGGGAGAAAATTTGCACATGCTAACATCTGATAAGGGGCTGATAACTAGAATCTACTTAGAACTCACAAAAATCAGCAAGAAAAAAAATCAAACAGCCCTATCAAAAAGTGGGCAAAGATTAAAACTATGGTGCTCAAATGGTGGTAGTACTCATCAGGGATTGGGGGATTCATCCTAGGTATGTGGCGAGCATTGTAGGGGGGAAGGGAATGCCTCTAACCCTTCCTAGGGAGAGGCAAAGATATACAAGGTAACCAAAATGCCAAAAAAATAAAACCACACTTTTATTGGGTGGGGGGTAAGGGGGAGGGTGTATACTTACATAATGGGTGTAATGGGTATGGTGCGCACCACCTCGGGGTTGGACACGGTTGAAGCTCTGGCACGGCGGGTGGGGGGAGGGGTGGCAGGGGCAATATATGTAACCCTAACAATATCTGTACCCCCATAATATAATGAAATAAAATTTTAAAAAGTGGGCAAAGGACATGAACATAAACTTTTCTAAGGAAGACACAATAATGGCTAATGAACATATGAAAAAATGTTCAACACCTCTAATCATCAGGGAAATGCAAATCAAAACCACGATGAGATATCACTTATCTCCTGTGAGAATGCCCTTTATCAAAACATCCCAAAACAATAGATGTTGGTGTGGATGCGGAGAGATAGGAACACTCCTACACTGCTGGTGGGACTGCAAACTAGTGCAACCTCTATGGAAAGCGATATGGAGATACCTAAAGAGATACAAGTAGATCTACCATTTGATCCAGCAATCCCATTACTGGGCATCTACCCAAAAGATCAAATGACACTCTACAAAAAAGACACCTGCACTCGAATGTTTATAGCAGCACAATTCACAATTGCAAAGCTGTGGAAACAACCCAAGTGCCCATCAATTCATGAGTGGATTAATAAACTGTGGTATATGTATACCATGGAGTACTATTCAGCTCTAAGAAACAATGGTGATATAGCACCTCTTATATATTCCTGGTTAGAGCTGGAACCCATACTACTAAGTGAAGTATTCCAAGAATGGAAAAACTAGCACCACATATACTCACCAGCAAACTTGTATTAACTGAGAAGCACCTAAGTGGACACATAGGAATTACATTAAATGGGTATTGGGCAGGTGGGAGGGGGAGGAGGGGGTGGGTATATACATAGATAATGAGTGAGATATCCACCGTCTGGGGGATGGCCACGCTTGAAGCTCAGACTTGTGGGGGGAGGGGGGCAAGGGCATTATTCAAACTTTAAAATTTGTACCCCCATAATATGGTGAAATTAAAAAAAAACAATATGAAGATAACTAGGTAAAAAAAAAAAATAAGACAGAGTACATTAACAGAGATGGGCCAACAAGTCCATGAAAATATACCCAATATAATTTATCTTCAGGTAAACACAATTTAAACCCACAACATGATGTTACTTTTCACCCACTAGAATGATAAAAATTAAAACAAATTACTAAGCAAATAAACATAAGGAGATACCAAAAGTAGAAAAGTGGAGGGAAATTTGCTTTATTTTATTTTATTTTATTTTATTCATAACATATAAACAAAGTCACTGCAGGTAACTTAAATCAGTATTGCTGCATATTTGTGCAACAGAAAAGATAAAGAAATAGAACATAGTGTATATAAGAAATACATATCCAATGTGGTTGTTTAATTCAATGGAAAAAGGAACACATTACTCTTAAAAAGTGGTCTAGAACTACTGATTACATGAAAAATAATTTTTGTGGTGAACACTATAAAATTCAGAAGTATTCAAATTTGAAGGTAACAACATCAACAAAACAAAAATATATTAATATATTTCAAGGTAAGCTGGGAAATTATACCTGAAATTTAGGGCCCCATTAGTAACTGGGAACCCAGAACTTATGAAGGAAATTATAAATACATTTGACTCTATTAAATTTAAATATATAATATGGAAAATATTCAATAAAAAACAGAAAATAAGAAATTTATTATTTCTCCATCATAGAATCAACTTATCTGCTACAATAAAACTTTTATGTAATGTTTTACCATTCTATTATTACACATATTAGTGATCATATTTTAAGTTTGACACTATGCAGAATCAATAAAATTTCAGCACTATTTTAAAATGGTAGATTGCTACTGATAGTAGTAAAAACGCAGGATAATTTTCGAACACTTCATTTTATCTACTTTTCTTCATGTTCTTTATGATCTTTATTGTATCTGAAATGAGTGCTGTATAGGATTTTGTTATAATTTTTCTTCATAAAATTTTGTGAAATATTTACAAACTTTTAAGTTTATTTTATATAATGTTATATAATGCTATTATCCCAAACAATTCTATAAATATTAAACTTATAAAACATATTTTCCTTCTTTGTACTAATACATAATTTTATAAATATTTTCAATTTCAAAGGATAAAATGTTCTCCTTAAAGTTATAAATGCAATGCTCTTTTCCTTAATATTCATACCAACAATGTATTATTTAAATATTTGAAAGTTATTAGTATTTTTAAATAAATTAACAACTTCCACAATCATCATTAATGATGGCAGCATTTTCCTTTTGTGACAATTAATAAACCATTATATTTAGACTGACAATTTCAAATATATGCAGAGAAATTTTTAAATTAAAATTACACCAAAAATAATTATCTATAATTGAATGTGAATGAATATTTACATATTAATGATAAAGCTAAATGATCTGTTCATATTACTGATGTCCATATTTGCAGGATGATTATGATATTAAACCCATGTATCCACACAATCTGTTCAACACATAAATAATTAGTGTTGTCAGAAAAGTTGTTGAATATAGACTTGAAAACACTGAAACTACAACCAAAGCCAAATAAAAACTATATTCAAAATCTGAGGCTAAAATCAAATTTTGCTATTTTTATAATATGTATTATAACTTAAATAATAAATAAAATTTAAAAACAGAACATAATGCACTAAAAACAGGCATGCATGACATGATTACACCTATGTATCTATATATAATTATGTATATTTTCAAATTAATAATAAATATTAAATATAGAATATAGAATATCTTGTTTAAACAGTATTCTTTCCTTAATTCCACAATATCATGTCTTTAAGTATAGTACTGTTTTACTGTACTGATACTGTTTTATGTTTGTATTTGACCTCTTTTCAAAAATTTAATAGAAAAAGGCATTTTTGAGATTTGGCCTTCTGTGTCAAGAAATTATAAACACTTTTGAATAATATAAAATGATGATGAAATGATGAAACTCTCATTCTAGAATTTATTCTAATGACATATGCTGTGTATTATAAAAAGACTAAGGAAATTCAATATTTATTTCAATAACTAGACTCTTACCTCCTATTATTGGTAGCATTGAATTACTTTCCTCCTTTAATTGAGTTCTGACTTATTTTCATTCATTCATTTATAATTTCAAACATTTAATGAATGCATATCATATGTATAGCTCTGTTCCAGGCTTGGTATTAATTCAAACAGACTTTTCTTGCCCTCAAAAAACTACAGAATCTTTCAAATATTATCTTACTTTATGTTATATTTTCATCTTTTTAAGACATGTCATTTTTTTTAATAAAAATGATGAGAAGGCACATGTATGTGATTGCAATCACACAAATTAGGTTGTGATTATAATGTACAGCAGAGTTAAGAAGGTTTTGTTCCAAGTATAATTATCAAATAATATGTGTAATCCACAGAGAACCTGGTTAAGTGGAAGCTTTGAGTTAGATAAGGAAGAGCTAATAAATACGTAATTTATGGTGACTGCAGAAAGAAAAGCTGATTACTCTTTTGGAGGAGTATAAAAGCATTATTTTTATTTTTAATTGTGAAATGTATCATTTACACAAAAAAAGATAAACATGAATACACTTTAATGATCAATAATAAAAAGTAAAACAACCACACCTGTATCTACCAATTGGGTTAAAAAATAGTATATTACCAATACCTTAGTGGCCCTTAGTGTGTACTCTATAGCACCTCCCCACTCCCAGGGGTAGCCACATCTTGGATTTTTTTTTATTCTTATGATTTCAAAATATTGCAGGGGTACAAATATTTTTGGCTACATGTATTGCTTTTGTCAATGTTGAGTCAGTGTTGTAAGTGTGTCCATCAACCAGGTAGTGTTCATGGTATCTGTTAGTTAGGTTTTCACCCATACCCTCCTCCCCTCATCCCCCGGTTGGTTTCAATTGAGTTATACCTGCCTCTGTGCACAAGTGTGCTCATCAGTTAGTTCCAATTTAATAGCGAGTACATGTGGTCTTTGTTTTCCCATTCTTTAGATCAGCGGTCTCCAACCTCTTTGTCAGGAGGGACGAGTTTCATGGAAGAAAAACTTTTCACGGATGGAAGTGTGGAGGAGGTGGAGCTCAGGTAGTGATGCCAGCCAGGGGAGACTGTAAATACATATAAAGCTTCTCTCCCTAGCTCGCTACCACTCACCCCCTTCAACACGACTATCTCCCCACCCACCTACCTCATTTGAAGTTTCATGGAAGACAATTTTTCTGAGGATGGGGCTGGGAGTGTGGGGGTGGCCGGGGTGAGGAATGGGTGGCCAGCAGAGCTGTGTGGCCTGATCCCTACCAGGCAGAAGACTGGTACCCCAGCTCTAGATACTTTATTTAAGATAATGATCAATAGTTCCATCCAAATTGTTTAAAAGGTCTAATTTGCCATTTTTCATGGCTGAGTAGTATTCCATACTATAAATATACCACATTTTGTTAACTCACTCATGAACTTATGGACACTCAGGTTGAATCCACATCTTTGAAACTGTGACCTGCTCTGCAGTAGACATTGAAGTGCAAGTATATTTTTGATAAAATGACTTCTTGTCCTTTGGGTAAATACTCAGTAGTGGGATTGCTGGATCAAATGTAGGTCTACTTTTAGTTCTTTGAGGAATCTCCATATTATTTTCCATAAAGGTCACACTAGTTTGCATTCTCACCAACAGTGTATAAGTGTTCCTTTCTCTTTGCATCCATGCCAACATGTATTGTTTTTGGACTTTTTAATGAAAGCCATTCTAACGGGGGTAAAATTGTATCTCATTGTGGTTTTAATTTGCAACCCCCTGATAATTAGTGACATTGAGCATTTATCGTCTTTATTGGCCATTTGTCTATTTTCTTTTTTAAAATGAATGGGTTTACTATATTTAGAATTTCGGATTTGCTAAATATGTTACAGGTTACTTCATAAATTTTCTCTAGATTCTTCTTAGCAATACTTGGAGTAATAACAGACATTTTTTGATGGGAAAAAATTCTACATTGCTGAATAGAGAAGATAGGCTGAGGAATGGTGAATGTGGGGGAAAATCTTTGCATGAGAAGACCATTCCTTTAAGCAATGGATTGATAACAGAAATGGTGGGAACTTTTAGCTAAATTTTGTGTTTATTTGGTTCTTGCAGAAATGTTGATTATGCTGTTTATTTCTATGACATGATCATTGTTTATAACTAGTCTTATGTTCACTGCCATTTACTCTTCACAAGCTACCAGTCATCTTTCTAAGAAACAAAGATAATTATTTAGATTATTAAGTATGAAATGTCCTATTTCCTGAATACTAATTTGGAGAGTTGATACCTTTGACATTTCACTTTGACACTTCTTGTATTATTTTTATTGTGAAGATACATCCTCACTCTTTCAAATGCATGTTTTGGCTTGTGATTATCTTTCAAACATTTTTTAGAGCTATTTTTGTGAGGCCATGGATAAGTAAAAAATTCTTGTTATTTTTGAATATGGGGATCCATTGCAGAAATGATGCAGAGCAGACAGCTTGAAATATCAGTGAAGTGTTTGGGAAGAATTTGGCTAATGAACGCACAGTGTATTGATGGCTTAAGAAGTTCTGTTTGGGGATTTTAATTTTGAAAATGAGCCACGTGGATTCATAATGATGAGCTGAAAGCTGTAGTGGAAGCGAATCCATCTCAACCTATGCGTGAATTACCAGCAAAGTTTGACGTTACTATTCCAACAATATTGGACCATTGGAAACAAATAGGCAAGATAAAGAAGCTGTATAGATTGGTACCGAATCAATTAAACAAGTGCCAAAAAAGAAATAGTCTTGAAGCTTGCCTTTCTTTGCTGTCATGATGAGAAAAGGTCATGTAGAAAAGGTGAACCATTTCTACACTGTATTGTTAATGTTTGATAAAAAATAGATTCTTTTTGACAATTGCAAGCTTTGGGCACAATGGTTGAGTAAAGATGAAGTGCTGAAACCCGGTCCAAAACTGAATGTTCATCAAAAAAAGCTAATCATGTCTGTTTGTTGGTGCAGAGCTGGTATTATCCACTATAGCTTCATGAAACCATGTCAATAAATTACAGTGGATGTCTTCTACAACCAGTTGGACGAAATAATTAGGATGCTTGTGATTAAGCAGCCGAGATGGGTAAATAGAGGCAGGCCAATTCTATTGCAGAACTACGCTCAACCACATGTTGCACAAACAACCCTGCTCAAACACCTCTAACCCTTGGCTAGGGAGAGGTGAAGATATAAAATGTAACCAAAATATGAAGAAACAAAGAAAAACAAAGATTTTTCCGGTGTGGGGCAGGTGGGAGGTGGGAGGATGGGATGGGTATATACATAAATAGTGAGTGTGATGCACACCATCTGGGGATGGACACGCTTGAAGCTCTGACTTGAGGGGGAGGGGAGACAAGGGCCATGTACGTAACCTTAACGTTTATACCTCCATAATGTGCTGAAATAAAAAAAAAAAAAAAAAAAAAAAAAAAAGAATAGAAAAAACAAAAAACAAAAAACAAAAAACTGCAGAGGCTGAACTTCAAAACTCTCTGTCATTCACCATGTTCACCAGACCTTGCACCAACTGAGTACCACTTCTTCCAGGCTTTGGATCACTTCTTACAAGGAAAAATAGTCCATTTTCAACAAGCTGTGGAAAATGCCTTTCGTGATTTGATCACCGCTCACTCTCCAGGCTTCTTTGCTGCTGGCAATAAACAAGCTACTGTTAAGAAGGAAAAACTGGATAGTTTAGATGTATACTTGAATTAATTTTACTCCTTCTTGTTTGAGATATAATATACTACACATTTGATTAGAAATCAGACATTTCATACGTAATGACCTTTTGATCACCATTCTGCTAAAAAACAAACAAAAACTTCAGTACCTTTTTGCTGAAATAACATTAAAATCAAATACTTTGATAGGAAATTTTAAAAAGTCACAGTTTGGCCTTCATTTTAAAACTGTTGGTTCCATCCTTATTTCCTCATCATACACAGTCTACATTCCAGCCAGAAGAAATTCTAATAATAACTTCTTTTTTTTTTTTCTTTTTTGGCACATCGTATCTCCTCTTCCTAAAATGATCTTTTTCTTCTTGACCTTATAATGTTCAATTCATCATTGAAGATTGAAGACAGACTCACTTTCTCTAAGAGACTTTTTTGTAATAATCCTGAGTGAATGAACATAGCAATTCTACCATTATGTTCCAATGGCACTATTTTGGCAGAAATTGCTCATGTTCCCCAATATCCATTGTTCCCTTCTTCCTCTTAGCAATAAAACTCTCAAATACTTATCATATAGCTACCAAAATAGAGTTGTCAACTGTATTGTGAGCTGAGGTGTGGCTATGTAACTAGCATCTATCCAGTGAGATGTAAACAGAAGTTCTGTGAGAAATTTCTGGGTCACATGCTTTAAGGGGAGCTACTCAATCTCCACTTTCACTTTTCCTTTCCTGTAGGTTAAAACATGGAAAGAGTACCCTAGGGCATGGCAGAGCAGAAAGATAAATGAATCTGGGTTGCTGGTTCACTTTGTGGAATGAAATTTCCTACACTTAATGGATTATCTATCAGCCAGGAATTTTGTGTGAAAGAAAAACAAACCTTCCATTCAGTGTAGTCTAGTATTTGGTCCAGTTCCACTTAATGAATAGTAAAGGCATTTTCTTTTCTGTGATTTTTCTTAATAAAGTTTTCTCTTATCTAGCTTATTGCATTGTAAAGATACAGTACATAATACATATAACATGCAAAATATGTATTAAATTTCTTTTGAAAAGCTTTTGCTCATATCTTTTTGCCCAGTTTTTAAGGGGGTTTTTTGTTTCTTGCTGATTTACTTGAGTTCTTTATAGATTCTGGTTATTAGCCCTTTATCAGATTTATAGCATGTGAATATTTTCTCCCATTCTGTACATTGCCTATTTATTTCTTTATATACTTTTTGGTGGTCATCTATTTCTTGCAAAAATGTATTTCTACTAAATAGAGAATTCCATTTATTCTCTTCCACACACATCAGCATGACAATAGACATAACAGATGAAATCACGGGATTTTAAATTAAGAAGAGTAAAATGTTAGAGGCGATCTAATTAAATTCCTTTGTTGTACAACTGAGGATACGTGTTGTTTATTACATAGATGATTGAATGCATAGCTGAGATTAGAACTCAAGTATCATGGTTCTGATTGCAGGGCTCTTTCAAATACATAGATAAATCTCTAAGGTTTTTTATGTAAACAACTCTGAGAATTACTGTAATATAAAAAATAATTTTTACATATCTCTGGGCTGCAAGCCTATTTCAATATATCATTCAAAAATATCAGCTCTCTCTCTAGGTAAAAGTCACATATATTCATAAACATAAAATTGTGTGTAAATGTCATAAGTTCAAAAACATTTCAAACTTAGTTACAGACTCTCATAGGTTGTGATTTATAAATCCTTGGTCTAATTGTTCATTTATATAGGCTTTCAAGACAACTTAAATAAAAGAATAAAACAAACACTTGAAAGTGAAAAAATAACAGGAAATGTATAGTGGAATATCAAATTAAGAGCTATATGTAATAAGACAAACAAATTTAAATTTAAGACTCAATTCAAGAATTCTGTAACGTCTCTGCTGAGAAAGGGGAAGGGACTCATCAATGCTTTTCTTTCTGTTCAATTTCGATGTTAAAAACTCCCAGTATATAAATAATGACAAATAATAAAATAAAGTATATCAGGAGCAAATTCCAGTGTTTTTCAGTAATTAATCTCTCTCATTGTTTTTATGTCTATATCAGAAATGTAAATTAGATATTGCATTTGATTAGCAAACATAAAAATGGAAGTAGTGATGGAAATAAATAAAATCTACTGATGAAATGTCCCCCCACTTGCTCTATTATTTAAGCTCCATAATTTGTAATAAATCAAAGACAATGGTACTGTATGCCAAAGCTACATTTTCATTCTTAAAAATGACCCTTTTAACCTGTGATCAGCATCTCCATAAAATGGATAGCATGCTTTGCTAATACTCTTAATTCTGTGTCTGTGTTGTTCCTTAATTAGATTTCTAAAGAGAAATCAATGTTTTCCCTTTATTTCTCTATATGCTTGTTAGATACACCCATTACTTGATAAAATAAATAGTTAAGCAATATTTTTCCCCAACTCCTTTTAACAAAAAAGTAACCTTGTTTAGAAAATGCCCAAGCTCTCATTAGTTACAAGCCTGGAGATGATTGGGTTCGAATAAGGTTACCTTGGAAAAGCATTTACACAGTGAGTCAAAACCAAGGAAGAAAAGCTGTAAATCAATTATACCCAGAGTGGGTAAGTTATCCACCAGCTTTCTTTTGGTAAAAGTTAGCATAGTGTATCATTTCCATCCTTTTACTTTTAACCTATATATGTCTTTATATTTCAAGTGGGCTTCTCGCGGGTAGCATATAGTTAGATCTTTTTTTTTTTTTTATTTAATTTTTAATCCAACCTAAAAATCTCTGCCTTTTAATGGGTATTTAGATCCCTATTTTATTTGATGTGATCATTGACATGATAAGGTGTAAATCTACATCTAGCTATTTGTTCTCTTTTTCCCATCTTTGTTCTTTTCTTCCTCTTATTTCTTCATTTTTTTCTGACCTCTTTTGGTTAATATAGAGCAATGCACATTAGCTAACCTAGTCTAATTGCTGTAGCAATCATTATCAATCAAGATTTTCTTGAGAAACACATGTCATACTTAAACTAAATAACTAAAGAAACCTTAATAAAGAGATTATTCACAAAAGTGTCTGTAGGTTTTATAGAAAGCAACAAGTCACTGTGAATATCTTGATGGAGGTTGCATCAGTGGGCAGTCATTACTACACCAAACCTTGATGGAGTAAGGAAAGCACATGGTTCTAAGAGAGAGAGAGTTGTTGGAGAGGTACATATTAGGCTGTAGACCTTAGAAGGTGATAGGGAACTTGTTGGCAACAAGGCATGACAGACCCTGAGATAATAGATATCTCAATTTCATGCTCCTCTTTTACTCTAATTTCCTGTTGGGAGCATTTCCTGGAAGAAATAAAGCAAGGATAGATAGCAAGGCAGCCTCTGTATTCATTTCATATAAAAGAGCCTTAGGGTCAGAGTCCAGGATGGAGAATGGGATAAGGGATTTGAAATGGCAAATGGAAAATCATGACACAAAAACAAAATCAAAATTTGGTGCAACCTCTGTGAAAAACTCTCTTTGAGATTCCTCAAAGAGCTAAAAATAGAAGTACCATTTGTTTCAGCAATAGCACTATTAGGCATCTACCTAAAGGAACAAAAGTCATTCTATAATAAAGACATCTGCACTTGAATGTTTATAGTAGCACAATTCACTATTGCAAGGATTTGGAAACAACCCAAGTGCCCATCAATACATGAGTGGACTAATGAAATATGTTATATGTATTCAATGAAATACTACCGAATTATAAAAAACGATGGTGATCTAGCACCTCTTCTATTTTCCTGGATAGAACTTGAGCCCATCCTCCAAAGTGAGGTATCATAAGAATAGAAAAACAATCACAACATGTACTCACCATCAAATTGGTATTCACTTATCAACACTAAGGTGCTCACACAGTAGTAATATTCTTTGGGGGTTGGGAGTTGGGAATGAGCAAACTCACAACTAATGGATGTGATGAGTGTTGTAGGGGGGAAAAGGCACACCTCAAATCATGGTTTGGGTGTGGCAAAGTCATAACACATAACTAAATTTTTTGTACTCCCATAATATCCTGAAGTTAAAAAATAATAAATAAATAAATAAATAATTTCAACAGCTTAACAGAGAAGTATATGTCTTGTTCAAATGAAGCCCAAATGGTTATTTAAGATGTATTGTTTTTCTTGAAGTGGGATTTAAGACCTGGAATTTTTCCATCTTTTGGCTTCAATATTGTTTCTAAAGTCACTTTGCAAGGAGAAAAAACATGGAGCATTTTATGTGAGAGGTTTTTAGGTGTTATAGCTGGAAGTGGCATATATCCCTGCTAGCCCCTTTCCACTGTATAGGGTATATTTAGCCATGACAAGGAGAGTGAGAAATACATTCTATTTTCATGAGAAGAGGAAATAAATTGTCCCACCAGCCAATGTTGTGTGTGTCACAGCAATTCAACCTACTTTATTTCTTAGGGGGATAGACTTTGAAATCTATGGATGGCTATATTATAAGTGTTAAGGCTGAAAAATTTAGTTGCATTATTTCTTACTCTGTGCTGCTCTGCCTGCTTTGGCCTTTTATTTGAAAGCATGAAAGAGTACAAGGGGAGAGAGAACAATTGAGGAAGTGACAGATAGATTTCAGAAATGTACAATATATTCTTTAAAAATAATATGGAAAAACATGCACCACATGTACTTGCCATCAAATTGGTACTAACTGATGAACACTAAGGTATTCACATGGTAGTAATACTCATTGGGTGCCAGTCATGTGTTGGGGGTGGGGAAGGTAAACCCACAACTAACGGAAGTGGAGTGCACTGTATGGGAGAAGGACATGCTTGTAACCCTGGCTAGAGAGAGGCAAATGCATTATATGTAACCAAAATGTTTGTACCCCCACAATATCCCGAATTAAAAGAAATAAAAAATAAATAAATGAAAATAAAAAATACAAATAGAAAAAAATGTGTATTTTCCTTATTGTAAGAATAATCCGGTTTGTTATAGAAACATTAGATAACAAAGACTAATAAAATGAAAACATAATCCCGTAGAGATAATCACTATTAATGACATTTTTAGAGTCTCACAATAGTTTTTATGTATATACTCCCATATGAATAATTAAAATACCATAATGCCACTAATGTCTTTTTCATTTTTAATTAAAGTATATACATTATTTTGGAATTTTTTTGTCACTGAATATAGATCTGTGCATCATTTCAAAGGATAAAAATGGTATTGCTTTTTATGGATTACTATGTGTATTTAACCAAAATACTACTAATGGGTATTTTGGATTATTGTTATTTTAAAATTAAAATAATGTTATAAGTACACATTTGCTTACTTATTTAAGTATTTCTTATAATTAATGAAGATATTTAATTCTCTACTATTTGAGTATATAAAGACTTGAAAATACACTTCTAAATTAATGCATCAATATATATAAGTTTAAATTTAGGCAACTGAAAAATGAAAATTTAACCTTTAAATAAAATCAAAAAATTTATTTCTTTCACAAACACTACACACATAATACTTTATAATTTAAAGTATCTTTCACACAATGAACTCCATTAATTTTGATTTCAAAAATCATAAGATTATGAACGCATATTATTTTTTATTTTCTTATTTTTGATTATTTGGAATTTAATTTCTTTTTTCTTATTTCAGCATATTATAGGGGTACAAATGTTTAGATTATATATATTGCCTTTGCCCCACCTGAGTCAGACCTTCAAGCATGTCCATCCCCCGGACTGTGTGCACCAAACCCATTAGGTTTGTATATAGCCATGCCCTCTTCACTCCTCCCCCCTGCCCGACACTCGATGAATGTTACTATTATATGTGCACATGAGTGTTGATCAGTTACTACTAATTTGATGGTGATTACATGTTGTGCTGGATTTTCCATTCTTGGGATACTTCACTTAGTAGAATGGGTTCCAGCTCTATCCAGGAGCTGGATATCACCATTGTTTTTTTGTGGCTGAGTAGAACTCCATGGTATATACATATACCACATTTTATTAATCCACTCATGTACTGATGAGCAGTTGGGTTGTTCCACATCTTTTAAATTACGAATTATGCTGCCATAAACATTTGTGTGAAGATGTCTTTTTTATAGAATGTCTCTCTTTTTTTTCTCCTTTGGGTAGATACCCAGTAATGGGATTGCTGGATCAAATGGTAGTTCTACTTTTAGCTCTTTGAGGTATCTCCATATTATTTTCCACAGAGATTATACTAGTTTGCAGTCCCATCAGCAGTGTATGAGTGTTCCTATTTCTCGGCATCCATGCAAGCATCTATTGTTTTGGGACTTTTTGATAAAAGCCATTCTCACTAGAGTTAAGTGATATTCTTTTGACAAATATTTATTGAACATGTACTATGTGCTGGGCTTTGTTATAGGCCATAAGGAATCCCAGTAAAATAAAAGTAAACATACAAAATCTTCCACTCTTGTGGGCCTTATATTCTAGTGAGAGGAACTTACAATATGCTAGATAAATAAAATGTACTCTATATTAGATAATAGAAATTGTTAAGAAGGGAAATAAAGAAGAAGAGGGGGATAAGAAATATTTGGGTGAAAGAGCAGTCACTCTTTTAAAGTATGCGTAAGAAATGTCTCATTAAGAAAGTGTCATATGAATGTTTATGGTAGCACAATTCACTATCGCAATGATGGGGAAACAACCCAATGCCTGTCAATTCATGACTGGATTATTAAAATTTAGTATATGTTTATAATGGAATATTACTCAATTTTAAGAAATGACAGTGAGCTAGCACCGCTTATATTATCCTGGATTGAGCTTAAGCCCATTATCCAAAATGAGGTGACACAAGATCAGAAAAATGGGCTCCACATGTACTCGCAGCCACATGGTACTGACCGATTAGCAATATGGTGCTCAAAGGGTGGTGGTGTTCACCAGAGATTGGGGAGTGGAGGGATAGACCCACGACTGAGGGATGCGGTGAACAGTGTGGAGGGGAAAGGCATACCTCTAACCTTTGCTAGCTAAAGGCAAAATTATAAAATCTAACGAAAATGTTATAAAAAAAAAACATTTATTGGGTGTCGGGCAGGTGGGAGGGAAGGGATGAGTTTATATATATACATTATAAGTGCAATGTGCATTGTCAGGGGGATGGACACTCTTGAAGCTCTGACTTGAGGGGAGAGGGAAGGCAATAGCAATGTATGTAACCTTAACATTTTTACCCCTATATTATGCTGAAATAAAAATAAAGTGTCATATGAATAAAGATATAAAGAATGCGAGGAAACTAGCCCTGCAGATAGCTGGCGGAAGAACATTCCAGGCATAGGAAATGTCAAGTTCAAAGGCCTTGAATTGAGTGGTTACTTGTATTTTTACAAAAATAAAAGGTAAGCCAGTGTAATTTGAGAGGATGGAGCGAGTGAGTGGGAAAGTAGAAAAAGAATAGAAGTCCAAAGTGGAAGATGAACCCTATATATATTTTTAAGAATTTTTACTCTAAATTATGTGATAAGACATTAGATGGTTTTGAGCCAAAGAGTGACATTATATAATATATATTTTAACAATATTTCTCTGACTGCTATGTTTGGAATAGATTAAGGCAGTGGAGTAGTAGAAGAAGGCAGACCAGTTGACAGGTTATTGCAATAACTCAGGCAAAAACTTATGATAGCTTGGACTACACTATGGACAGTAGGGCTGCTAGAAGTGGGTGGAGTCTGAATATATTTCTTACAATAAACATGTGCTGATGAACTCTAGAGTGTGGGAGAAAAATAACTTTAAGGATTAGATCATGGTTTTTTGGCCTGAGAAACTGAAAGTAAGGAGTTGAAAATAAGTAGACTAAAGATGACTGAGGGCAGTTTAGGGAAAATGCACTTGATAATAGTCTTGTTAGACTCAAAATTTCGGTCATTTTGGGATATCCTACAACTTCAATTTGTGGGAATTCAATGAATAGTTATTTGATTCTTTGGGATACCCTTACTTAAGATCGATGATTGCAGATATACAAAGCTGATGATTTCATTACTACACATATTTGAGTCAAATGTCATTTTAAGATGTTTAATATAGGTGAAGCAAAAGACCTGTTAAATTCAAATCAGTTTTCAAACTAAAATTAACACCAGGAAGATTTCACTGGAAATAATTCCTAATAAAGGGAAAACAAAGTGTTAATACTCTCTTCTTTGGAGAAGATAGTTCAGTAATAAATAAAACTTACATGAGGTTATCGCCATTGGAGTACAATGCATGTTGTCTATCTTATTTCTTTCCTAATGATAAAAAATTGTATATATTTTTCATGCAAAATATGATGCTTTGAAACATATATATATATATATACACATTGTGGAATGTTTAAATCAATCTAATTAACATGCATTATCTCACATACTGATTAATTTTTTTGTGGTAAGGAAACTTAAAATCTACATCATTAGCAATTTCCAGAATAAAATACATTGTTATTAAATATAGTCAACATTCTGTACAACAGATATCTTGAACTTATTCTTCTTATCTTACTGAAATTTTGTATCCTTTGACTACAATCTCCTTAATCTCTATCAACGCCCTATTGCCTGGTAGCCATCACTCTACTCTCTACTTCTATGAATTCAACTTTTTAGATTCTACCTATGAGTAAGCAATATTTGTTTTATTTAAACTCCTAAATTTTGAGTAAATTGTTATGGCGGCAATAGAAAATTAGTACATTCAGGATCACACACATTGTATCACTCAGTATATTTATTTATTTTTATTTTAGAGTAATATAGGGGTACAAGTGTTAAGGTTACATATATTGCTCATGCCCCCTTCCACCTTGAGTAAGAGCTTCAAGCGTGTCCATCCCCCAAATGTTGGACAACTTACTTCTTGTGGTTGTATATGCCCATCCCCTCCTCCCCCTTCCCACCCTCCCGACACCCTATAAATGTTACTCCTATATGTCCACTTAGGTGTTGATCTGTTAATACCAATTTGCTGGTGAGTACATGTGGTGCTGGTTTTTCCATTCTTGAGATACTTCACTTAGTAGAATGGGTTCCAGATGTATCCAGGAATACACAAGAAGTGCTATGTCACCATTGTTTCTCAAAGCTGAGAAGTACTCCATGGTATACATATACCACATTTTATTAATCCACTCATGAATTGATGAGCACTTGGGTTGTTTCCATAGCTTTGAAATTGTGAATTGTGCTACTATAGATATTCTAGTGCAAGTGTCATTTTCATAAAGCGACTTTTGATCTTTTGGGTAGATGCCCAGTAGTGGAATTGCTGGATCAAATGGTAGATCTACTTGTATCGCTTTGAAGAATCTCCATATTGCTTTCCATAGAGGTTGAACTAGTTTGCAGTCCCACCAGCAGTGTAGGAGGGTTCCTATCTCTCTGCATCCACGCCAGCATTTGTTGTTTGGGGACTTTTTGATAAAGGTCATTCTCACTGGAGTTAAGTGATATCTCATTGTGGTTTTGATTTGCATTTCCCTGATGATTAGAGATGTTGAGCATTTTTTCATATGTTTGTTGGCCATTATTCTGTCTTCTTTTCGAAAGTTTCTGTTCATGTTCTTTGCCCATTTTTTGATAGGGTTGTTGGATTTTTTCTTGCTGATTTTCCTGAGTTCTAAATAGATTCTAGTTATCAGCCCTTTAACAGATGTGTAGCTTGCAAAATTTTTCTCCCATTCTGTGTATTGTCTGTTTGCTCTCTTGACAGTTTCTTTGGCTGTGCAGAATATTTTTAATTTGATCAGGTCCCATTTGTTTATTTTTTTTGCTGTTGTGATTGCCTTTGGGGTCTTCTTCATAAATTCTTTGCCTAGGCCAATGTCTAGAAGAGTATTTACAACATTTTCCTCTAGATTTCTAATAGTTTCACACCTAAGGTTCAAGTCTGTTATACAGCGTGAGTTGATTTTTGTGAGAGGTGAAAGGTGTGGGTCCTGCTTTAGCTTTCTACAAGTGGCTATCCAGTTTTCACAGTACCATTTATTGAATAAGAGTTCTTTTACCCAGTGTATGTTTTTGCCTGCTTTGTCAAAGATTAGTTGGATATATGAGGATGGTTTTATATCTGGGTACTCTGTTCTGTTCCACTGGTCAATTTCCCTGTTCTTGTGCCAGTAAAAAGCTGTTTTAATGACTATAGCCTTGTAGTATAGCTTGAAGTCTGGTAAATTGATACCTCCTATTTTGCTTTTATTGCCTAGGATTGATTTTGCTATATGGGGTATTCTCTGGTTCCATAGGAAGCATAAAATTATTTTTTCTACATCTGTGAAAAATTATGATGGTATTTTGATAGGGATTGTGTTGACTCTTTAGGTCACTTTGGGTAGTATATACATTTTAACAATGTTTATTTTGCTGGTAGTATACACATTTTAACAATGTTTATTGTGCTGACCTATGAGCATGGTATATTCTTCCATCTGTTTACGTCCTCTGCTATTTCCTTCTTCAGTGTTTCATTGTTCTCCCTGTAGAGGTCTTTTACCTCCTTAGTTAAATATATTCCAAGGTACTTTATTTTCTTTGCTGCTATTTTGAAGGGAATTAAGTCTTTGATTCGGTTCTCACTTTTACTGTTGTTGGTGTATATGAATGCGTCTGATTTCTGTGTACTCATTTTGTATCCTGAGACTTTACTAAATCCATTTATCAGATCAAAGAGTCTCATGGTTATATCCTTGGGGTATTCTAGGTATAATATCATGTCATCAGCAAAGAGTAAGAGTTTGATCTCCTCTGCTCCCATTTAGACAAACTTAATTCCCCTCTCTTTTCTGATTGCTGTAGCAAGGACGTCCGGCACTATGTTGAACAGAAGTGGAAATAGTGGGCAACCTTGTATTGTTCCAGTTCTATGTGGGAATGCTTTTAATTTTTCCCCATTCAGTATGATATTTGTTGTGGGTTTGTCATAGATGGCTTGTATCATTTTTAGGTAAGCGCCATCTATGCCTATTTTTTTGAGCGTTCTTATCATAAAAGGGTGTTGGATTTTGTTGAATGCTTTTTCTGCATCTATAGAGAGGATCATATGGTCTTTGTTTTTGCTTCTGTTTATATGGTGAATTACATTTATAGATTTGCGTATGTTGAACCATCCCTGCATCCCTGGGATGAAGCCCACTTGGTTGCGATGAATTATTTTCTTGACAAGCACCTGGATTCGATTGGCTAGGATTGTGTTGAGAATTTTTGAATCTATATTCATAAGGGATATTGGTCTGTGGTTTTTTTGGTTCATCCTTTCCTGGTTTTTGTATCAGGGTTATGTTCGCTTCATAAAATGTGTTGGGGAGAATTCCATCCTTCTTGATGTTGTGGAATAATTTCTGCGGGATAGGCACCAGATCTTCTTTGTAGGTGAAGTAAAATTCAGGTGTGAAGCCATCTGCTCTGGTACGTTTCCTTTTAGGAAGGTTTTTTATTGCCGTTTCAATTTCAGTACTTGATATTGGTCTGTTCCAGAATTCTATTTCTTCCTGGTTGAGCCTAGGGAGGTTGTGTGTTTCTAAGAAATTGTCCATTTCCTCCACATTTTCCAGTTTGTGTGCATAAGGGTTTTTGTAGTATTCATAAATTATATCTTGTATCTCTGTGGCATCACTTGTAATTTCTTCTTTATTGTTCCTGATGGAGCTTATTAGAGATTTTTCTTTTCTGTTTTTCATTAGTCTACCCAATGGTGTGTCAATTTTGTTTATTTTTCCAAAGAACCAACTTTTTATTTTATTAATCTTCCATATAGTTTCCCTGTTGTCCATTTCATTTAGGTCTGATTTGATCTTAATGATTTCACTTCTTCTGCTGGGTTTGGGGTTGGTCTGTTCTTCTTTTTCCAGCTCTTTGAGATGATTCATTAGGTTGTCTATTTGTGATCTTTTTGACTTTTATGTAGGCATTTATGGAAATAAACTTTCCTCTCAGGACTGCTTTAGCTGTGTCCCACAGGTTTTGGTAACTTGTGTCACCTTTGTCATTTATTTCAAAGAATCTTTTGATGTCCATCTTGATTTCCTCATTTATGAAGTGATCATTCAGCAGAAGGTTGTTTAGTTTCCATGACTTTGTGTAGATATGAGGACTCCTGTTAGGATTGATTTCTACATTTATTCCGTTGTGGTCTGAAAAGTTAAGTGGTATAATTTCTATTTTTTTAAATTGATTCAGACATGCTTTGTGTCCTAGGATATGGTCAATCTTAGAGAATGACCCATGAGCTGATGAGAAGAATGTATATTCAGTGGTTTGGGGGTAGAATGTCCTGTAAATGTCAGTCAGTCCCATTTGTTTTAGAGTTCGGTTTCAGTCCATTATTTCTTTGTTGATATTCTGTTTGGAGTATATGTCCTGTACTGTCAGTAGGGTGTTGAAGTCGCCAACTATTATGGTGCTGTTGTTCATCCATTTGTTTAGATCCAGTAGAGTTTGATTTATGAATCTGGGTGCACCAAGGTTGGGTCCATATATATTTAGAATTGTTATGACCTCTTGTTGGACTGTACCCTTCACCATTACATAGTGACCTTCTTTGCCTTTTATTACTTTTGTTGATTTAAAAACTAAGTTATCTGTAATCATCACTGCCACACCAGCTTTCTTTTGGCTTCCGTTTGCTTGAAATATTGTTCCCCAACCCTTTACCTTTAGTCTAATTGCATCCTTGCAGATTAGATGTGTTTACTGAAGGCAGCAGATACTTGGCTTGTTTTTTTTTTTTTTTTTTTTTTTATCCATTTGGCCAGCCTGTGTCTCTTGAGTGGGGAGTTCAAGTCATTCACATTTATTTAGATAACTGATAGGTGGGGCAGATTTCTTTTCATTATGTTTGGTTGAACTTTGTTGCTTTGTTTTCTCTCTTGAGCCATTGTGATATCTGGGCTTTGATCTTTATCTTTGAGTAGATTTACATTTGTGAGTGTTTATTGTGCTGATCCTTGTGTAACACTGTTTTGAGTACTTCTTGAAGGGCTGGTCTTGTCTTGGTGAATTCCCACAGTCTTTGCTTATCTGAGAATGTCTTGATTTCTCCTTCATATACAAAACTTAGTTTTGCAGGGAATAAGATTCTATTCTGGGCATTGTTTTGTTTGAGGAGAATGAGAATTGGGCCCCAGTCTCTCCTTGCTTGTAGAGCCTCAGTAGAGAAGTCTGGTGTCATTCGAATTGGCTTTCCTTTGTTTGTTACTTGCTTATTTAATCTTACAGCTCTTAGAAGGGCCTCTTCAGTTGATATTTTGGTCAATCTGATGACTGCATGTCGTGAAGTCTTCCTATTTGCATTGAACCCCCCAGGGGTCCTCTGAGCTTCTTGAACTTGTGTATTGAGATTTTTAGCAAGGCCTGGGAAATTTTCCTCTATTATATCTTCAAATAGCTTGTCCAACCCTTGGGTGTTGTCTTCTTCCCCTTCTGGTGACCCTATGATCCTCGCATTAGGTTTCTTCACATAATCCCACATCTCTTGTAGGCTTTGCTCTTTTCTCTTGTTTATCTGCTCTATCTCTGTGACTGATTTATTTAATTGGAAGGTGTTATCTTCAAACTCTGAGATTCTTTCTTCTGTTTGATCTACCCTGTTCTTGAGGCTTTCCACTGTATTTTGTAGTTCCCTGAATTGATTCTTCATTTCCAGGAGTTCAGTTAAACTTTTCTTCCTTGTATCGATTTCTTTAATGAATTTTTCTTCCAGGTCCTGGAGACTTTTTGTGGTTTATTTGTGTTTGTTATGGAGTTATTTTTGCAGGTCATTGAGTTTTCTTATGATACACATTTGAAATCCCTATTCTGTCATTTTGGTTGCCTGATTTTGGTTGGTGTCCATTTCTAAGGGATTGGTGCTCCACTTGGGGGTGGAGTTTCCATTTGGTTCTTTATATTTCTGGAGTTCCTTTGCTGATTTCTTCTCATGTTGATCAATTGTTGCTTCTTCCCTTTAGGTTTTCGTTTGTGTATTCACACGCCTTGTTTAGTTTCTGAGCTGGTAGGTGGTGTCTGTGGGTGTGATTTGACCACTCCCTGTATGATGAGTCAGTACGTGCTGTGAAAAGGGTGTACAGGATATCCTCCCTGTCAGTAGGTGGCACTTGCTTGGAGGAACAGGCTACACTGTTGTTTTTGTGTCCTGTACTAGGTCTTGTTCCTCTAGAGAGGCACTCTAGTGCCTCAGGTGGTCAGTGGGGCCCTGGGACTTCTAGGTGTGTCCTTTTCTCCCCCTGAGTGAGGGCTGGTCTTGGAGTGAGTCTGGGCGGAGCTGGGTTGGTTAACCTGCCCTCAAGCACCACACATGCTGTTAGCAGGGATCAAATTTCTGTTCTCTGCTTCCGGGAAAAGCTGTCATGGAGGGGCTGAAATGGCCCCACTCAGTCAAAAAGTCTGTATGTTTGGGCGGGGCTGCCCTTTGGGAGGAGGGTTGCCCTCTATGATGCTGATCTGCTCCTGAAGGCACACACACCTCAGTAAGCTGTTGGCGTATATCCCCGGGCAATGCGAGACCTGGGTGCATGAGATCTGGTCCACAGGTCTGACCTCTGTGCCCCAGAGTTCAAACTATATCCCCACCAGGGAGAGAAGTATCAGTCCCAATTCATCCATTGGGAGCCCAAGCTGAGTCTATGTCTCTCAGCCTCAGGGTCTACCCTGTTTTCCTGGGATCACTGAGCCAGCAGCAACTGGGAGGGCTGGTGGGTAGGGAGCTCATCATCTGAGTTCCCCTCAATCTGCTGTATGGCCCCAAAAGGGAAAGTCCCATTCCCTGGAGGTGCCTCCGGCTGGTGTCTATATTTTCTCTTTCAGCAGCTGCGGATAAGGTCGGGGGAGGGGAGAATGAGGCAATATGGCGCCTGCCATGTGGCTCGTGTCTGTGAATAGGGAGGTGCCCTGCGGGAGTTGGGAGCCTAGGGCTGCATCTGCTACAGGCTTACCTCTCACTGGTGGTGGCCGTAGGTCTCTCCACCCACTGGGGAGCCCACCAGCAGTCCGAGATGCAAGGAAGGGGAAAGTTAACTACTTCACCTACCCTAGCCGCTGGCCTCCGGACTGCTCCGGAGGTCTCTGCTTCCAGTTCTCCTTCACAAACCTCCTCCCATGGAGTCTCCCATGGTCTCAGGTACCCCTCCTTCTCACCCTTGTCCCATGTGTGCTCATCTTCTTGCTTCTTTCTTCTAATTTCTGCTAGAATCTGTCTTTTCAGCAGAGACACTCTGTCTGGTGGTGTTTCTCATCCGCCATCTTGCTTATCTCCCCTCTCTTTTTCTCACTCAGTATATTTCTTAAGGTAATTCTTTTCTCCATTAATGTGTTATATTTTATGATTTAAAGTCAAATAGTTCTACAAGCCTTATGAAAACTAATCTCCTACCTCATAGCTCCTATTCCTGATTTCTGCTCCCCAGAGGCAGCCATTGTCAACAATTTTGGGTATTTCTTCAACTATTTGTTTTTCATCTTTTCCTAAAGAAATCCTTCTTTTACTCCTGTTTTTTTTTTTTTGTTTGTTTGTTTGTTTGTTTTTATTTGTCAATACTAGGTTATAAGTTATACGTTTATACTTCATACTATGGACTAATAATTAAGTAGCTTTTCCACCCTCCCTATGTCAAGGGACACAGATTTTTCCTCCCTTTATGTTCTCAATAGATTGTTAGGTATAGCATAATTTTAAGTCAAATAGTTATTGTTAAAGTTATATTTATGTAAATATTGCTTACATTATCTAAAAGGTAAGTTTTTAATCTTGCATATATGAAAATAGGTCAATAGTTTGGGTAGAAAATTATCAGTTGAAAAATCCATACATTGAACTGGAGATGTTTTAGCTCACCCTTCTACTCTTGCTTGTGAAATATTTCATGTCAGTTTGATTATCAATGCTTTATAAGTGACATAGATCCTTTAATACCTCACATAATTTTCAGATCTTTCTTTTTTCCTCTGGAATTCTAGAATTTTACCATCAAAATATTTATTTAAAAAGCACGGTTTATTTATTTTTTGCCCAAATGTTTATTACACATTTTGTACCATGTAACCAGGGCTGCTTTAAATATTGTGGATAAAGCATCAACTAATGCAAGCATTGCTACTGCCCCCATTAAAGCTGCATTGTAATGGGAGGAGAAATAAATTAATAAGTAACAAATAAATAAATGAATAAATAAATATATAAATATATTTATGGTTCATATGTTGCTATGAATAATATAATATAGGATAATGTGAGAGAAATTAAATAGGGGGTACTCTGTGGAGAATAGACTTCATGAGGGCAAGATCAGAATCTGTGAGACATGTCATGAGTCTGGTACAATAGTCCAGAAGAAATATTATGAAGGTTTGAGCTAGAGTTAACAATGGAGATAGCATGAAATAATAAAATCCAGGATCCAATTTAGAGATGTTGCTGATAATACTAATATTCACACATTAGAAGGGGGGTGTGGAAGAAATAATTTAATCAAGAAAAACTCCAGGATTTTGTCCTGAGATGGTAATACAATTTTCTGATCTGCTTGATTTGGGAGGTAATGGTAGCATCAGAGAAATGTAAAAGTGAAAATCAGTTGTCCTGTTTTGAAGAATGTATTGTCTATTAGATATACAATTGGAGATCTTAACCAGGTAGGTGAGTATGTGTGTCTATATATCTGGACCTTAATGGAAAGGTCTGAGTGAGAGGGGTTTAGTGAGAGAGAAAGGGAGAGAGATTGACTGTGGGGATAACATATGCTATGAACTGGATAAAATCACTTAAGGACTAAGTATAGACATAGAATAAAAGACAGTGGAGGATAAAGTCCTGGGACACTATATAATTTAGAGGTTTGGTAGAAGAGCAAGATTCAGCAAATGTGATTGAAAAAGGAGCACTCAGTATGGTAAAAAGGAAATCAAGAATGAAGTGTCACAGAAATAGGACCAGAATGAGTTTGAAGTGACCGAGAATGTCCATGTCCACCTTGGTGAAATGATTCTGAGATATTGTGTAAGATTAGTGACTATTGACTTTGGAAAAATGTATGTCACTGGTCCCTTTGACAAGAACAGTTTCATAGAGTAATACGATCATAGACTAATCATAGTTGGTTGAAAAGAAGGGAGGTGAGAAAAAAAGAAACATTAAGTGTATATAATAGCAGAACATTTGGAAGCAACTAGAGAAAAATGTCTTAGGACATGTTTAGATTATGATATTTAAACATGATAAGGAAAATATTAAATAGATTCTGGTTTCAAGAAGCTCTTAGTGGGAACACAGCAGATAGGTATTATCAACCTAAATTTCTCCTTCTGTAAAATGGCTTTATTAAAGATTTCTTTCCTTAAAAACTTTTATGAGAATTTTAAGAGAAAATACATTTTATGTGCTTTTGTGATGCTTGAATTATAATAAATATTTAGTGAATGGAGGCTTACATTATTATTACGATTAGTACTCTGACAGTGAATATGAGGATTATATTTGTATATACATAAAAAAAAACCCTGAGGGAGTTTTTTGTTGTGTTCTTTTTTACTGAAAATTATAATTTGGTATATATACCCAACATGAAAATATAAATCCAAAGAATTTTTTCTAAAATTATGTAATTACTAACAGAAAATCAGTGTATCAGAAGATGATATATTAAGTAATACTCAAACTATCCTCTATTTTAGTTAGAGCTCGGGCCAGGTCACTTGGCAGTACCAATCAGTTAGTGCAAAAATTTTCCTTAAAATGAAACAATTTAAGACAGAGTGTGAATCTAGTCATGTAATATTAAATGAAAAATAGAAATGCAATGATTTGAATCACTGGTTAGAAATTTAAAACAAATTTCTATTTTGAATGTTCTTGGCTGATAAACCTTATTTGGGATTTGTTCATTTTACTTCAAGTTATAAGAGTTATTTAAGCTTATATTCTCATATAAAATGTTCTTTTAGTTTTGTTTGATTATAATGAAATAAATAAAGACAATTTATTCCAGGAAACTTAAAGAATGTTGCTTTACAGGTAGTCCACATTGTATCATTTGTGTCCTAAATTATTCCTGTTGATAACTTCTGAGCTTATAGGAATGCTAGTAATATTCTTACTAGTAAAGGATGCATCAAGATCTTTTCCCTTGAAGGAAAAGTCTTAGAGTAAGACAAAATACAGTTGAAGTGTTTTGATCAGGTGCTAGTGCTTACCTATAGTGACCAATGGTGGATCTTGTTCTATGCTGAATAATGGTAAACATTTATCAGTTTTTGGTGGCTTGTATGCATAAGGTAATTTTCTAAATATAAATTCCTGGACCCCAGTGTTTTTATATCACAGAATGGATCTGGGGTCCATGAAATTGCATTTTCAACAAGCACTCCAGCTAATTTTAATGCTTGATCCTCAGATTTTCACTGAGATAGATAAAGAAAAATTTATAAAACAACTAGCATCATGTTCTTCACCACTGAACTCTTTATGCCTTTCCTTGTATTACTGCAATACACTTTTTCTTGATCTATGTCTGGGCAAATCTCTTCCATCTTTCAACTCTGAGTTCAAATATAAATCTTCCATGAGCTCCATGAGTTCTACCCTCATTCCCTGACCCAATGGGTATATCTCCACTTGCAATGACACAGGATATGAAGAGGCATCAATTCCTGAAGCAGGGGATTTTGTGAATACTAGAATGGCACATTTGGGTAGTTATGGCACTGAGGACTTATACTATGGTTTTGGATCAAAGATTTTGGCCTTAAAGTTACTACAATAAAAGGACTATAAGCTCAGTAAATTGATAACAAAGTAACTGACAACAGGCTTCTAATGGATCACAGCAGGGAACATTAAACATATAGCAACATTTGAGGAAAGAAGAACTAATTATTACATAAGAACAAAAAGATGAGGGAAAAGGAAGATGGCTGCCAGTTAGAAAATGGCACATATGTGGTATGTGAGTACGGGGGTCCTAAATATTCTAAAAATGTTTCCTTGTCCAGGAGTAGAAGAAGGCAGGAAATTGTTGTTAAATAAGAATGTCCTGGTTACTTGTTAAACAAGGAAAAGAAGACTAGGCTCAGGACTGTTGCAGTAGAGGAAAGAGATTGAACTCAAGTCCAAATATGTTAACAGTGGCTAAGGATTCATAGCTAATGTGTGGGAGTAAGTGGGTAGAAAATGACTAAGACAAATTTGATTAGTTAGCAAGGATGAGGAGCTTCTTGCTAAATGGGCTGAATAAGATTCTTGTTAAAATCAGGCTCGGCAGGCCAAAGATGAAACCTATTCAATAAACAGCTCAGAGAAACCTGATTAAAGTTTAGTCAAGGAAGGAATCCTTTTTGTTGTCTACTTGAATTAGCATACATTCAAGAGAGTTCTATAACAGATAAATAGAAGACAGGTGGGGAGGAAAGAATAAAGAATTGAAACTAACCCTTTTAAAAAAGTGTAGACCAAAAAGGTTAGCTGTGGTTAGCAGAGCAAGCATTTCATCTTAGGTTCATTGTCTCTGAGCCACATTCTCTTATTATACTAGTAGTTCTCAATTTTTGGTGTGAGTCACACCCAGGAAGTTTTATAAAATGTTGATTCCTGGGCTGCACTCCATAATATTTTAATTAGCTGAATCTAGTGTGAGGCCCAGAAATCTGAATTCTGACAGGCACCTCAGGTTATCTGATTTTTTCTGAGAAAAGTGTCTTGAGAGAACACTTCAGATTATCCTATATAGGTTACTATATATTTATACTATATGTCAGTTTTTATTTTTTTGCCACCCAGACTTATATATGTTTAGAGGCAATACAAAGTTTGGCGGCTGAAGGATGAAAGAATCCTTCACTAAAAGTGAATGAATACTAATCAATATATCTACTTTTTTTCCAAAAGAAGCATTTTACTGCACTTAAATAATACAGTAAGAAATTTTGCTGAAAATACTTTAAAATAATAATCTTATTGGCTGTTAGCTAAGGCTTAGAAATATATTATGATGCATTTTGGTGTGTTACAATGCAATTTATCCTCTAGTTTTCAATAAACTTTAAAACAAACTTTTCAGATTGTGACGCCCTCCTGGCTCTCTGCTCTCAGAGTGGGAGGTGAACAAAATGGTCTAAATCACTCTAGTTGGTAGTTCTCCCACAGGATCGGCTTCACAGAATTGCAGAGAAGCTTCAAGGGGCAGCAGTGCTGGGAAAAGGAGGAAAGTGACTCAGTGGATTTGCTATAAAGTTCCGAGAATCTGAGTTGTACATCGGGGACTGGAATGCAAGCTGGCTGCGCTCAGCAGCCAGCCGATTGGGACTGTATGATCCGTCCCACAGGAGGATGACTTCTCCATCACCAACCAAAGTTCCGAGAGTCTGAGCTGTATTGCAGAGATTGGAGCGCAAGCCGGCTGCGCTAAGTGCCCAGCCAGCCTAGTCTGTGGGATGGATCTGTCCCACACGGGGACGCTTTCTCCTTCACCGACCTCCACACCCACGCCAGCAATGAAGCACCTGAAGTCAGCACAGAGAGGTAACACGGGCAGTCAGGCACTTTGGAGAAAAGACAGGAGCGGAAAGCAATTTGAACTCTCCAATGCACGGTGCAGGGACTTCTTGGCTGGGAGATCTGAACACACCAGCGGCTTATGACTCGCTTTTGAAGGGGTAGAAAAATGAGACAGATCACTCATTTGGTTGAGTTGTCCCTTCTTAGGGATAGGCAAAGGTATACAATGTAACCAAAATGTCAAAAAAACCCACAAAACTTTTATAGGGTGTTATCTGGTGTTGGGCACGTGGGAGGAGGAGGGGAGAAGGGTATGTACTTATATAATGGATGTGGTGCACCACCTGGGGATTGGACACGCTTGAAGCTCTGGCACGGTTGGGGGGAGGGATGCCAGGGGCAATATATGTAACCCCAACAATATTTGTACCCCCATAATATGATGAAATAAAAGGAAAAAAATAAAAATAAACTTTTCTTCTTAAATGTTTGTTATTCTTATTTAAAGATGTAAGACCAATATTCTTCAGTTGCAAGATTGTCCTCTTCCCATAATTTAAAAAGTCTATTTCAGCTTAATTCATAATATTTTCTAGAGTTATTTGGAATTAATTATACTCATAGACCTGTTTTTGTTTCTTACCTTTTTGTTTGTAGTACATACATTTCAAATAAATAAAACATTTTCAACTGGAAATGTAAAAGGGAACAAAAAGTGGCAATATCACTGAATTCTCCCTTCCCAACCATTTCTGTCACTTCCATAACATCTATGAAAGTTTTGTGTGGATTTTATAAAGGCACTTTGGGAAAAAAATGTGCTTTTCGTTTTACATGATAATTATATGTATTTACTAATGTAGTTATTCAAGAGTATTTAGTGAGGGCCTACTATGTGACAGGCATGGGTATAGGCATTAGAGATATAATAGTAAGAAGAAATATATTATTCTTACTTAGAAGGAGCAAGTACAAAGGAGTAACGTAATAAAACAAAAATAAATAAAATCCAAAAACATAATAAATAAATTTTAATAATCGCTCTATATGAGAAAAGTTATATTAGCAAAATAATACATATTGATATAACTGGGTAGTACTACATTAGATATATGAGTCAGAGGAAGCTTGCTGAGGGTATGTTATTTGAAGACAGATTTGAATAATACGATATAGCCAACCATGCAAATATTTATGGGAAGAGCCATTTACAAGAAGATAACCCATACAATGAACCTTGAATAAGAACAAGCTTAATATGTTTGAAGAACAGGACCACCAATGTGGCTGGAACTTGATAGTCAAATACAAGAATGGAAACTGATGAATTTGGAAGAGGTGTATAGACAGGATCATAATCAAGTGAAGCCTTGTATTTCATAGTATTAAGTCTAAAATTTTAGTCTTGATTTAATAAGAAGCTATTGTAGTGATTTAAGCCAGGTAACGACACTTAACATTTATAAAGATTGCTTAGGCTACTGTGTGGAGGAGAGATTTTAGTGGGGTGAAAGGGAGAACAAGTAGATCATTTAAGATACTTTGTGGTGATATAGGCAAGAAAGGATGGTTGTTTGTGTTGGAGGGATAGAGGTAAGAGTTATGGAGTAGTTAGATTCTGGATGTAGAATGTAGGCAGATCCAACAGAATTTTCTGATATGTTAGCTGTGTACAGAGAGTAAGAGAGGAGTCAAGTATGACTCCAGAGATTTTGGCTTGACCACTGCATCAATGCTTGTATAATTTATTGAAATGAGTAAAATGTATAAGGAAGAGATTTTATAGGAATATTAAGAATTATGTTATTGTCATGTTACTTTTGAGATACCTATTAGACACTTGAGTTTACAGTAGTCTGAACTAAAATAAAATCCCAAGCACCCCACTGACTGAACAGACCCCCCTCTTGGCCAAAGGAATCCCAGAGAAACCTTAAAACCTAGTTCCCAGCCATGATGGGATGAGAAGTCATATAGGCCTCATTATAACCCCTCCCTTGCTAACTGGGTGGCTACTGGGTGGAGGAAAGCCATCTGGCTTTCTTCCCTAAGGGCTAAAAAGATAAGTAATATAAGTGGACTCATGCAATATATAACCTTTCAAGATTGGCTTTT
>VSMD01104630.1:0-30517 GCA_008750895.1 Mirza zaza
TCTGCAAATTAATATATCACACTGGTCACATGATAGTGGTGTTCCAAATTCTTTCTTCAGCTCTGATGCTCCTTTTCCCCATCTCCAGCCAATCCCAGGAGGAAAAAAGAAAAATCAAGGTGAGAAACAGCATAGGCACAAAGAATGAGAAAAGGAACTTCTGAAGATAAAAACCCTCTCAATTACCTTGACGCTGACTGCTTAATAAGTCAAGCTAAAAATACAAGATTCACTGTCAGCCTTACCCAAACTGCTCTGGTTAAGTAAATTTGTAGATTCTATTAAGGTACATTTTACCCCATACCAAATGTGTTTCAGAACAACACTAAAGAGGCAATAACCTTATTTCTTACTTGGAGCTGTTAATACTAACAATATGCCATTACAACAGAAACATTACTCCCAAAAGAAGAAATAAAGTAAAACACATTGCTATTTATTGAACTTCTGTGCAGACCTATCAGGAAAGGAACTGTGGCTTTGGTCTATTTTCAAATACACATGTGTCACAGATAATCACATCTCTATCTTCCTTCTTCCTGCAGTGCCATCAAGCCCATTCCATTGTTATACGTTCAGGAATAAACTAGAATGATTGGAGAAAATAGCTGGCATGAACAGAGGGTGATGGCGCTAGATTTTCAAGGCCAGGTTATTTCCTGCCATCCGAATACTTGAAATGAGCTTTGATGGGAGCATTATTACTTTGAATTTGTAGAAATTCCCAAATTGGTAGTCATACCAAAATCTAAATACACCGTACCCCTGGAAGTGGCCAGACAGGTTTGTGACATATTCCTAGGGTGTTTGAACTTTGAAAAATGTGTATATTCATGTGTTGATGTGCATTGATTCACTGCACTGTTCATTATTCGATTTGATTCCATAACATTTAACTTCAGTTTGGGTCTTATTTATATTTGAATTGGATGGCTGAGAGATTTCCATTTAGCCTTTTCCATATTCATACAATAACTTTACTGAGGCACCATATTTTCTACAGGACAAAGATAGACCACCAAGAGACCTAGCTAAACAGAATATTCTCTCTCTGCTACACACACACACACACACACACACACACACACACACACACACACACAATCCCTGCCATACCAAAGTGAAAACAGGTACACAAATTCATTCCTTCAACATTCTGCTATGTCATGGAATGTGTTACATTTATCTTCTGTCTTAAAATTCAAATTTTTAAACATTAGTGTATTAATTCTAAATAGTAGCTATAATTCACAAGATCAGATATGCTGACTATGAAATATTATACTTGTGCCTAAAATACAAATAATGTCAAATCAAAGATTGCAGTTGGATAAGCTCCTTCTTTTTGCAGCCATTTGTATATGAGCTGCCCATGGATAAAAATGTACTAACTATTATATTGCTCTAAAGACATTAGAACAGTAGCATCAGCATCACCTGGAACTTTCTAAAAATGCAGAATTGCAGGGCACACTTCAGAACTATTGCATCAAAATATGCATTTTAACAAGATCTGTGTGGCATATATGCATATTAAAGTTTGAGAAGCACTGGCTACAGTAATGTTCCTTTCTCCCTTTTGAGGGGTTGGGAATGGCATTTGCAAGCAGTTGTTAGTAATCCTTAGAGTTTGTGTGTGGAAGGGGCTAGAGGGAGCTGAATAGCTATACCTAAAGAGTTGAAAGGTATTTTGGATTTTTGTTCCAGCCAGAGAGAAACAAAAATCCACTGGTCTATTTTAAAGTTTGTATTTCTGAGAGGCTGACCTCCTCCAATGCTACAATTCTTCCCTGAAGAACTCTTTATACAAATCGTTTCCTCAGATGTAGAATGGGGTTTGATCCAACGGAATCATACCCCAAAGGTCAGACAGTTGTCTGAAGATTCCTGGATGATACTGTTATCGTACTATCAGTTAGTAAAACAGAACAAAAAGGATCTATGTTCCCTGACCTGGTTTCCTCTTCTCTCGCCATGCATTCTTCCCTATGTCTTTTACCTCCATGTATCTTAAATTCATTGCAACCTTCTTTGTTGTCTACATCCTTCATTATCCTCTCTGATTAACTGAGCAAACAGGAGGCCTGTTGCATTGTCCACCTACTTTATCAGGGAAGGGAAAGATCAGACTCTGATGGTTGGGGAACCTCCGATTGAATGGGAATGGTGATAACGTAATTTCTAAGTTATTGAGACATGATTTTCACTCGTTTGTGTGTTTTCTTTACAACAGAATGTGTTATGTGGTTCTGAGTTCCCATATTCACGGCAGAATCTCACAAGTCAGACTTTGCCAGACTGAGTAAGCCCAGCTGAGTTTCTGAACCCTGAATTTGTCATTATATCTATAAGTACTGAAGTAATAGAAGCCCCCTTCCTGGCTCTGATGAGGGACACTCTGCACTGGGCAGGAGGCTGACCTTCTAGCCTCAGTTAGCAAAATTGAGGGTTTAAACTCCATTTCTATTCATAATAGTCATATCTCATGATGACTACCCAGCAGAGTGTGAGATATACATATATATATCTCACATATATCTCAAATATATATATATATATATATATATATATATACAGAGTCTCATTCTGTTGCCCTGAGTAGAATGCCATGGCATCAGCCTAGTTCACAGCAACCTCAAACTCCTGGGCTCAAGCGATCCTCCTTCCTCAGCCTCCAGAGTAGCTGGGACTACAGGCATGAGCCACTATGCCCAGCTAGTTTTTTATATGTATTTGTAGTTGCCCAACTAATTTGTTTCTATTTTTAGTAGAGACAGGTCTCGCTCTTGCTCAGGCTGGTCTCGAACTCCTAAGCTCAGACAATCCACCTGCCTTGTTCTCCCGGAGTGCTAGAATTACAGGCATGAGCCACCACGCCCAGCTGGTTTATCTTTAATATAAATAAAAGAGTGAATAAAGAAATTCAAAAAAAGTCTAGGGACCTCCATTACTGTCTTCTGTGAGAGATTCCAACTCTGCTATTACATGGCTAGTTGGGGCATCATTTACTCAACACAGAGACCTGAGAGAAACAGAGCAGAAGCACATTAATCTGGCATAAGAAAGCCCCACAAAAGCTGCAGGGACTTTGCAATACTATGCATTTTTAAGATTTTTTTTTCATGGTTTCCTCTTGAACAATAATTTTAAAAGTAAAACACTTCTATGAAAAATGCTCTATGAAACCTCTTTTACCCAAAATGAATAATTTAGCAGATAGTTGGGAGTTGGAGTTATGGGGAGGAGAGTAAAGGGATCTTATAAAGCAGAAGTGAGAGACATCTCCATAACTTTCAGAATCCACACTAAATGATGTGTTGCAGTTATAATCTAATCTAATGTAGGCTCCCTTAAGGTTTTTTTTTTTTCCCCTTCCTGCTCTGCTGTTTAGCCATCTTGACTTCATAATGTTCTATTTTCATAGCATTCAGGCATATAGAGCATCCTAGTCTATTAGGAACTGTCCACTGTAAAGAGCCATCTTCATTATTCTTCTACCTAAACCTAAAGTGATATTGTTGGCATTAAGCAATATGCTTGAACTCCTGGCCAGTGAGAGACGTAGGCAGCAGCTTATAGGACCAATTCACCCAAACCCCACTGTTCAGAGGACCTTTACCTTCCAGACTATTTTTATGAAATGTTTCTAACTTTTTTTAAGTAAATGAAACATTTCCTATTCATTTTTGAATGGAACCAAATGATGACATGCTCTGAATAACTTCTAAGTCCCTCATCCAGCCTTTGAGCTCAGGTATAAGGAGGGCAACCTTTGTCTTGAGATTCATTTCAGAGCTTTAGGAAGTCTTCTGGTTGGAGTTGTGAATATCCACCTCTCAGCAACTGATAGAACTGGTAAACAGAAAATTAGCAAAATTACAGGACTTCTGAACAACAAACTAAACTAACTGGATCTAACTGACATGTATAATATAGTCCACCCAACAACAGCAAAATAGCCAGTTTTTTTCAAGTGCTCATGGAACAGCCACCAAAATAGACCATATCCTGGGCCATTAAACCAAGCTCAACAATTTTATAAGAATTGAAATCATATAGAATATATTCTGTAACTATATTGAATCAATCTATAATCATTAACAGGAAAATCTCCAAATGCTTGGGCATTAAACAACATACCTCTGCATAATCCATGGGTCAAAGAGAAAGTCTCAAAGAGAGTTAAAAAAAAACCATAGGAATGAATGAAAATGAAAACCCAGAATATCAAAATATGTGGGACACAGCTAACGCCAGACTGAGAGGGAAACTTTTAGCATTAAAAATGCTTACATTAAAAAAGAGAAAATATCTCAAATCAATAATCTAACTTACTACCTTAAGAAACTACAGAAAAAAGGGGCAAAATAAATCTAAAGTGAACATAGGGAAGGAAATAATAAAATAAAGACAGGAGCAGAAATTGAAGAAATTGAAACACCAACGCAATAGAGAAAAATCAATGAAACACAGAGCTAATTCTTGGAAAAAAGCAATAAAATTGATAAATTTAGCAAAATATAGTAATAAATAATAAAATAATAAGATAAGAATAAAAATTAAAAAAAATTAAAATTGTCACTATCAGGAATGAAACAGGATATCACAACGCATCCTGAAATTATTAAAAGACATTAAACAACAAGTTTATGCTCCTAACTTAAACAACTTGTAAACAATGGGTCAATTCCTTGATGACCACAAACTATCAAAACTCCATAAATATAGAATAGATAATCTGAATAGTCCTATAACCATGAAGAAATTAACTCATAATTTAAAAGCTCCAGAAATTATATTAAGATAAAAAATTTTTAAAAAGCACTTCTGAAAATCTCCAGGCTTGGGGGTTTTCACTAGATAATTCTACCAAACATTTAAAGAAGATTTAGCACTAATGTTATACAACCTCGTCCCAAAGATAGAAGGGGAGGGAACACTTTTCAATTCAATTTATAAGGCCAGTATTATTCTGATACAAAACCTAGATTCTTTCTCAAATGCTCCTTTGCAAAAATACATAGGACTTTATAAGTTTATTTTGTTGTTTTTTAGATGTCCAAGATTTTTGGAAGGCCAAAAATGAAGCTACATACATTTCTTTTCAGGTTAAAGTGAAAAGGAAATTTGGAGTTGGAAACAACATTGAAGTGGAACTCTTTTTTTTATTTTCCTTTCCTTTGTAACAAGTGATTTGAACATAAATGCCTCAGCTGCTCCCTGCCATTTGTTGCTATTGACCAACTCTGCAAAGTAATATGGAACCCCATGCTGAGCAGGGAGGCAAAAATCCAGGGTTCCCAATTTTCTGCTTTTAAGTCAACCTGTGTACCTAAATAATTAATTAAATATTACCTGCCTCTGGATCATGGGCATGCTGCTTTAGTTCTGGCATGCCAGTTTCTATATGATTCTCCATGTAAAGGCAACCCTAGAAACTGTGTTTACACTGTTCCTGTAAAGCAGTTAATATGCAGGTTTAAAGCCAGTCAAGCCTGGGTGCTTTTCCCAACTCAGTCAACCTTGGGACCTAGGGTAATTTACTTCACCTTCCTGGGCAATAGTTTCTTCCATCTGTAAAACAGAGATGCTAAAATGTCTTTTGTAAATTTGTGGTGGGGATTGAATTAAGGTTGTAGATACTTAGCATAGCAACTAGCCCACAAGAGGCCCTCAACCTACAGCAGATATAATTATTGCTAATATTTTTGTGACTTTAATGATGTTTTTCAAGGAGGGTAAAACTATAGCAAAAAAGGTGCTAAGAGCAGCACGATACCTGACTACTAAAATAAACCTAAAACATGAGGAAATGAAAAATTGATTCATCAGCACTTCATTTCAATGTTTGACCTCGGAGAAAATTTGTTCCCAGTTAAGCCACTCTCACTTCCAAGTCTTGCAAAGCCAGAATGATTTAAAAACTATAGCCTTTTTAGCTATAACCTGATAACTGCTTTTCTATGCAGACTTGGGTTATCAACAATGGCCTCATAAAGAAAATTGTCTCCCCACTATTAGAATTGCCTGATAATGTTTGATTGGCAATAATTTTTTTTCCATTAGAGACATTTTTATATTAAAGATTCTTATTTTTCTCACATACCTACCTACCAAATCCAATTATCACCATGCAGATCTATCATTTGATTTCTCCAAAATTTCTCAACATTCGTGGTCTTTATTTATAATCACCACCAGCATAGGCTTCCTTTTCTGCATGCTTAGGACATTTACCACCCATTGATAGGATAAAGAACACAAAATCACCAGGAAGAAGAACTTGTGCACCCTTCCAGGGCCTCGGTGTAACTCATACGTCCTATTTAATCAACTGTAGAGTATCCAGTTCAGTTTGTAAAAATTGAGTGTGCAGAGTTTGAAGGTCTAGGAAAGATGTAGTAACTGACAGAGATTTCAACTCTGGCAAGAAGGTAGAAGGAAGAGATGTTTTGATTGCAATTAAATAAAGATTAAGAACAGTGCAAGAAGAAAATTGGGATTAAAATTTCATTTAGCTCTAACTGACATAATTTTGTCCTGCTCAAATGCTTAATAATGTGATAGCTGAGGATGCTATGACACGATCTGGTGTCAGCACCAGATGAGGATGGGAGAGAGTCAGATCCCAGGACAAATGACTGCAGGAGACAGGAAGAAGAGTAAGTCAGAACATCACTGTGGGAGTGTGACATGCACAAGGTATACCTCCAAGCTACTCCAGAAAATGTGGCTTTTACAGTTATCTAAAGAGGCTTTTTCCTCTACGAGATGGTCCATCAGCATGGAGTAGCTGTCTTAAATAACTCTGCCACATCCCTTTGGATAATCTCTGTTGGTCTCACTAGGCTCAACAAAAGGACTCCACGCTGTAGGAATCAGAGCCTCTATGCACTCTCAAAGAGCCATCATGTGACCTGGGTTACCTGGATTATTCTGCTACTAGCATTAAGTGATTCTTTGTGAGGTCATCTGCTTTCCCAAACACTTGGTAAATTCAGCACTTCAGTGGAAACTGTGTTGGGATTTTAGGTCAGATATCAGATGTGGTGGTCACAAAAACTAAGAGCACAAAGGTCTCAGTCTGCATGTATATATCAATGCTATTTCTTCTGGGGACATAGTTTTCATCTATCATTTCACTTTTCTCACCTCCTCACCTCCCATAGACTGCATTAACTGCCACTCACTTCCTTGACACTTCAAGCGCTGCCCTTGCTTCCACTTTGAGCATGAGCTGCTTTAGAATGCATTCTTCTCATTATAGTTTCATTGTCTCGCCTTAGAGATGGCATTTCCTGAGTGATGAGAGAGCAAGGGACTGAGGTAAGCCACCAGGTTGCTATGGAATGCAGATGGGGCCAGTCAGGTCTCTCTAAGATGAGGGAGGGTGTTTCTGCATCCCTGAATTTTCCCATCACGTTTTATGAAAGAATAAAAAATGCCACACATATTTTCTTTCATGTAGACATTCATCAGTGAAGTTAGTGGAGAGGAGAAACAGAAATGTAGGAGTCAGTAGGGAAGCCAAGATTTTCTGTAAATATAATTCTGTTGCCCAGTTAACATATTCATCCAACTTTCTCAGCCCCTCACAGAGATCTAGAGTTTATAGGTTTAGCAGATGCTAGCATATTTGTTATCATGGCCCAGTATGTGAGGACACTATGCCACAAGACTGAAATAATCTTTTTTTAAAAACTGTCACACAATGGCATTAAACTAAATAAAATTCGTTATAGTTAAATATCTTTATCTTTCTTCTTCTAAAAACCACTGGTAACCAAAAAGAAGACTTCTCCATGGTGTCTGAACCAAGATCTAGATTATAAACTAACTCTTTAACATTAGTGGAAGAAAATAAGACAGTTCAGATGCAGGCAACACATTACTATAGTAAGTATCTAAACTGACAGCCCAGTTACCAGCAAAACGATAGGCATGATAACATTTCCCACAATTCAGAGAAAATATGGCCAAATGATTTTCTTAAAATAACCAATAATGTGAGAGAATTTTTTTTGTGTTCTTAATTATTGTAAATGTATAAAGTCAATTCAGAGGTCAAATACGTTCTTTCCAGAACTAACACAGTGTTGAAACAAGACAAAATCTCGCTGCCTTCTACAGGTCTCTCTATTTCTTCTCCCACAGACTTTAAATAGGCCATGAGATAAACTAAAGAACATATAGCCTTTCACCACACAGAGAATTTAATTCCTTTTCCAATCTGACAAAATGCTAGCAGTGTCAGCATTAGTATTCCTAGGGTGTCCGTGATTGGTACTAATCCTTAGCAAGGATTGCGCGCTTTTTTTCACAGCTTATAAAAATAGTACATGTCATGTATATATTACATATATATATATATATCTGTACATATTACATATGCATATATATATACATTCAGTGCAGAAATCAGATCACCAAGCAGGCATTTATGAGCAGCAGCGGGGAGCACACGCTCTTGAACATGACCTACTTACAGAAGGCAGAGTCTCCTAGTCAGGCGGTCTTCAGCATGACAATTAGCAGTTTTTTCCCCCGCAGTTTGGTCAGCAGGAATGACACAAACCTCTCCCTAGCACAAGTCACTCAGCCCTGCTGGATTCTGCTGCTCTCTGGGTAACGGCATTCCATTAGGAGTGTGACACAGTAGGGAAAGAGACCGGTTCACTGTGAGACCTGCTACTCACTCTCGTACAGTGTATCGGCCCCCCTTCCCACTGCACAGTGGCTGCCGGGCTCTGGGCAGGAGGCATGTGGCCATCGTGAAAGTGAACCATGGAGTCAGAGTTCCACCGAGACACACGCTGCATTGTCAGTAGCCTTCTTCTAAAGACGGTGCTTTTTTAGCATGTTATTAAAACAACTTAATTTGCCTCCCTAGCCTTAGGAATAGAGGAAGTTCTTGCTTTAAATCAGAGAGGGGGAAAAAAAAAAAAAAAGAAAGTGAACTAGGAAGATAGGGATGTGGTTGTGGCTGTCTCTCTGCTTTAAAATAAACTAAGGGGATCAAAAAACAATTTATAAAGACTGTTTAGCATGCACGCCTGGGATGCTAGATGGGCGTTTGCTTCACCTTCTTGTACTGATTACTTTTCCACCTAGAGTCAATCAAATGCTTCGTTATCTTCTTTGGGTAGGGGAAACGTGCTGATTTAAACTGCCAAGCTTGGATACTCATCCAAACAGTACAGCTATGAGATTCACCAGCAAAAGTAACTGGATCAGAGGAAAAGATGGGAAACAGATTCCAAGTACCTGCTTGCTGGGCTGCCTGTGGCATCTGCTGGCTCCTCTGGGCATTGTACTGAACTGAGGCCATGGGCCGGTACTGTTGCGTGGTTGAGGTAGGGTACTGACCAGATGAGTAATAATACACAGGCATCTATGGAAAAAAGGAAAAAAAAAAACAGGTAATGAGAACCATGCATAAAGTAATTTTTTAAGATAAAATATATTGTCATCTTATAACTGTGATAGGCTACCACAAACTTTTCCCATGTCCGTGTGTATGTGCATGCTACTACTGTGAAGACGTGAAACTCACTCCCCAAGCTATGAATCTGAGCTGGTTCTGTGACTTGCTTTGACCCATGCAATGAGGCAGAAATGATGTCTTAAGGATCAGGCTTGGAATCCTGATCCTTAAGAAGGACTGGTAGCTTCCACTCCTGCAGGAAGGGAATCCAGCCACTAGGTAAAATCTAGGCCATTCTGCTGGAGAAAGAGACCGTGTGGAGAACAAAGGCACCCCAATAGACTGGATACCCTCAAGTTCTAGGCCTGTGAGTGCAGCCCCAGTAAAGCTACGCGAGCCATATGGGGCAGAGATGAACCATCTGTGTTAAGTTCTGCTCAACTGCCGACCTAGTCATGAGCAATACAGTGGCTATTTTAAAACAACCATTTTGGGATTTTTTTAAATGAAACAAGAGAGAATGAAACAGTTATCATCAACAACAACAACAAAAAATCTACGGTAGTTTTAAATATTATATGTAACTTGTTTTTCAAATGGAAACACAGGCGAGACATGAAAACTGCCCATCTCTAGCCTAAAAGAAGCAGATAATGCAGGTAGGAAATATGATAAACTCTATCAAAGCACACTGCACAGTGACTGGTACTTAGCCAGTATCCAAAAAAATTTACGTTCATTCTAAAAGGGAAAATATGTTAAAATATTTTTATGCCACCTTTTTAATATTCTAATGACTGAGAATGAACCAAAATACTCTAATTACTTCCAATAAGATGCAAATCAAATATGTCCTGACCCAGAAAGACTTCTTTGTCTATCTCAGGTCATTTTTATTAAGGCTATTTTCTTACTACTCTTCGTTAATTATTTTGCATCTCCAGGCCTCGATTTTTCTCCTATCATCTCTTTAAAAGTGACTACAGAGGCACCCCAGTACACAGCCCGCAAGTACTATAGACGTAGAGTAAAATTACCAGCCAATTATTTTAGAACTGTGATTTTTATGGCTACTTTATTTTCTGATTTGCTCATGTCAAATAGGAAAGACTTTTCTATCCAATCTTGTTACTGAAACATATGTAACACATTTTCCTGCTTTAGGATAAGTAGGAACAAAAGATAATCCGTGTGGACCTGTGATGCTGAATGCCATGGAATCATTACGAATTATAATTGTGACTACCTAATAATATGGATAGTCAAGGGTAAGAAGCTGAACAAGTCTAAAGTAATCATGGGTCAGTTTCTAGCAGCTAAATAATTTATTGCAGGGGCCCTCAAACTGTTTAAACAGGGGGCTGGTTCACTGTCCCTCAGACCATTGGAGGGCCGGACTATAGTTTAAAAAAAACTACGAACAAATTCCTATGCACACTGCACATATCTTATTTTGAAGTAAAAAAACAAACGGGCAAAAACACCCGCATGTGGCCCACGGGCCGTAGTTTGAGAACGCCCGATTTATTGTATGCATTGTTTAGAGTGATTTAATCTTACTATTTCTCCTTTTTTATATAAAGCAGTTCATAATAATAAAAACCCAAATAATTCTGGAATAATAATAGGATTTAGTTGTGCTCTGGCAAACTGTGGTGCTATTAAAGGTTACTATTAAGGCCATTATCCACCAGATGCCTCCCAGTATTAAGAATAAGAACAACTATCATCTAATTTATTTATAAGTATTTTATTTACATGTCTTTTAGGAAAGATAGTATTTTGTTCCTTTAGAAAAGATTGTGTCTTGATTAAATATCAGTTCATGAATGTGATATCCATTCCTTGATCTCCCTTTTCACATTGAATGTAAAACATGAAAATACCTTCAGGGATGAAGGATGGAGTTCAAACACTTGAAAATTGCCTGATGAGCACTAATGGTTTAGATAAAAGCACAACAGGTAAAAAAAAAAATTAAATCATCTCATTTTTAGTACTCAATTTTTTGTTTATTTATTTGTTTTGTTTTGTTTTTTTTCTTCCTTTTAGACTTGCCTTCTTTGGTACCTTGACAGGGTGTGCTAGAGGTTTGGCACCTTCTATCCAAGCATTGGCCAGCTGTTAGGAATTATGGCCCCCAACCATATGAAACAAACCAGCACCTGACCCATCCTCACCCTCCCTCAGAGAGGAAGAAGAGGGAGCTGGGATTAAAGGATCAGGATGAATGATGTGAAAGGAGAGGGGGAAGGAAGAAAGGAGTAATAGTATCTCAAAAGGGAGAAAATATATACTTTCAACCAACCATGTTAAAATATAATCAAAAAGTGAGCTGAATTAGGAGTAATATGAAGTAAATAAAAGAAAGGAGAAACTACTAAAAATAAACAAATCTCTCATTTTCTTTCTTCAAATCCCTCTTTGCTTCATGCATGCGTTTCCCACTTCACCCTTCCAGTGGGCATTTAGAAAGCACACATCATGAGTCAGATGAAATTAACCTTCCAGTTTATTAAATAGATTTATTTTCTTCATAAATTTAACATATTTCCACATATGTCCATGGGCTGAATCTCAACTCAATTCTCTTAATTTTTCTAAAGTTTGATAACCAGATTTTAATATGTTTACTAATGAGTTTTTTTTTTTTACCTGTAGTTCTTTAAAAAGAAGTTCATAGTGTCCTGACTGATCATGAACCATGAACATCCATTTGCCTCCCTCCCTTTCTACTTTTTAAATCTACAGAAGAGGGAATAAAAGCATTTCTATTGCAGACACACTAGGAGTTTTGAATTGTCTTTGTTTCTGCATTGTAACTAATAATAATATTGAAATCCCTTCACTGGGGAAGGACTTTTTTTTAAAGCCTTCAATTAAACATTCTGCCAACTCTTCTCTTTGACAGCAGAAATGAGTAAGGACACAGATGCTATTTAGGTGAAAATAGCTAAATTATTTTTTTCCCAATAATTAAGCTTGAAGTATTTAATTTATTAGTGAAATAATTAATACATTAATGAAGCCCTTTCCCCTGTAACTTAAAATTATTTTACACATCTCCTTAAATCCCACTAGTGAAGAGAAGGCAACTGAAGATGAACTATTAATTAATCATTCAAAATAAAATGAACAACTGAGTGACAATCATTTCATGGTAGAGGATTTTGTGTGGCTTGAAAAGAAAATAATTTATTCAAGATGTTAAGGCAATGAAACAAATGATAAAAAGGTGACACTGCACTTTAAACAGCTCATCCAATAATGCAATACTTCATAATTAGGATGGAATTTGCTTGGGATATGTGTGCCTTGAAAATGGACGAGAAAATGCCTCTGTGCATTTTATATCTTGACAGTAATCACTTCCAATATTCTGCAAGAAATACCCAGGGGAGCACCAGAGATGTTTGGTGGTGAACAGTAACACATAATCAGTCTTTGAGAAGACAGTAAAAATCAGTGATCTGTGGTGTCTTACATGCTCAAGTCAATTAAATGTGATTAATGGCTACCTGTGAGAGCTCTGCCTCCCCTTAGGGAGAGAAAAGGACAGTGGATATCAGCTTACCTTCCTCCTTTATATTCATAGAGGGACTCCTGCCTGGAGCATCAGATTAGCTCCAGAAAATGCTTGTGAATTGATAAGAATGGAAAGAACACATTTCCTGAGCAGGAGCCAGAGAGAGTTGAAAGTCCCCTAGGAGCAGTCCTTTCCTTTCCCCAAGGCTTTTCCTCTCTGGGCAACCCCATGAGCAGGATATCACATGGGAGGGAATGCTTTCTTATAGCTTCCGTGCCAGCAGCCTGGAAAATGTGCTATCCCCGTTGTACCAGCAGAAATTGGGTCAGTTTCATTCAACTTACTTTCTGAGCCCCAAGACTTTACACAACTGATGAACAGAAGGACAGACTAGGTCCTTGGTAGGAGGAATATTAATATGGACCAGAAGGGCAGGATAAGTTTAACCTGAGGATATTCTACATGCAAAGATAAAAGTCAAAATGCACCAGAAATCAGCTGTGGGTCACAGGGGTGAGAAAAATCGCACTTACCTGTGCAGGTGGAGGCTGTTGCACAAATCCCTGTGGTGAGGGAGGAGCCTGGAGGACTTGCTGGGAGATGGGAGGGCCAGAGCCCGAGAACCCCGCAGCAGGAAGCTGCTGACCTGCAGAGGCGATGACATAGCTTGGCTGCTGGGCTGGCTGTGGCATGAGGGAGGACGGGTAGACAGGACCGGACGGGGGCTCAGGAGTCTCCCCTGAGGACTGCCGGCTCAGGTTCATCTGGCCAAATTGTGTCGCTACGTCATCTCTCTGCAAGCCACAGAAATAAATGAAGAAATAAGCAAGATCAGCCTGGTAATGAGAGGTACGTTGAGGCAGACACAGGACACATGCTTGTAGTTGTAGGAGACAGAGAAAGTATAATTGGGAAAAAATAAAATAAAGGAATTTTCCAGACAGAACATAACAACAGAAACTAACACACACACAAATCAGGTTTTAATTATCCTGAGGATCAAAGATGGTAAGCCATTTGACCCAGATCTTCCTCTTTCAATAGAAGCAAATTATTATTTTTTCAGGGTTTAGTCTCCTCAGGATGGTGTTGCAGACAAAGAAGGCTTAGTGTTCTGTCCTGAAGGGGCAGCTGGCCTTCCGGGCAGCAACCACAGGGTCCACCTCCTGGAGAGAGGTGGGGCACCAGCACTTATAGCCCACCCAGTGCTGCTGCTGCGAAAAGGTAGCTAGGACTGGTATTGCCAACAGGCCAGGCGGGATTATATTCCTATCTTAGGTAGGATTTGTTCACTGGCCTGGTCTGAAATTTAAAAACAACCTTCACTCTTTAAGCTATTGCCCCAAAAGACCTAGTGATCTGAGGGGACAATGGAAGGAAATTGGGGGACTGGAGTCCCAGGGGAAAACCTATATCGGGAGCATGGGGTGATAATGGTTACCATCCCAATACTGACTTTGAGTTTTTCCCAAACCCTCACACCAAGTTCATTTGTCTCTCTGTTCTTGGCTCCTAACTCTGAAAAGCATTCAATTCCTGCTTAGCTAGTAAACGCTTCAAAGGGTACCAGGCCACAGAAGTACTCAACGTGGCACAAATGGATGATGGAAAGGAAACCACTGTTTTGCAGAGATGGGCTGCAATGCTCAGAAACGAGACATTCACACGTACCCCTTTCACAGTCAGCCCAGGGCACCCACCCCCTGTCAGCCAGTGCTGCATAGAAAAGCAGTAAAACCAGTGGATATGCTCTCCCGGGGGAAAAAGTCATACCATGGAGAAGTGCTGGGTTGGAGACACAGGCAGGAGATGCTGGGGAGGAAAAGAGACTGCCGGGTACTGCACTGACTGGGAGGAAGCCTGCAGCCCCTGGACAGACTGGAGGAAAGAGAAAGATGATCAGAAAACAGGAAAGCACAGGAGCTGAAATCCCACAGGAATATACCACCATCCACTGCAGGTCCTCTGGGCTCAGTGCACTCCAGAGAGGGGAACCAGCCACCACGGAAAAGTCAAGGGCTAGCAGACCACAGCCAGATAGCATTAAAGGGGATTCATTTGCACGTGAGCAAGCTCTAAGAAGTTACTGAAGTATGTTTGATATTGCTTTTAGTTACATCATCTGCATCTAAAAATAATGCTCAAGGACAAAATATTTTTAAAAACATTTTGAAAGAGGTTCACTCTGGTAGACTCCCTGGATCGCTTCAGGTTTCTATAGACGTGTCTGCGTGTCTCCCTAGGAAAGGAGGGCAGCTCTGCCTCTGTCTAAGGGGAGAATGTGTGGACAGCCAGTCCACCTTGGAATTGACTGATGTATGTTCTTCCCATCGATGAAGAGTTCAGTACTGACTCTTCACTGACATGAACATTTGCTCTGTGATGGGAAGGGCTGAGAAAGATGATGGAAAGGGCTGAATGGGATTATGAGTTCAGTCTCCAAGACAGAGGCTCCCTGATACATAAAACAGACATTGAGACCTCAGGAAAAAAAAAAAAACTCATTTATTTTACCTAGTACCACGCCCTCACCCTGCAAGTCACTGGATGAGGCATTCATCTCTATCTAAACTTAAGGATCCTATTGAAATCCTGTCAACCTACAACCAGGGACTCGAGGCCACCAGGTTTTGTTTTTTTTAATGAGGTTTTATTTATGAATGGATCAAGGTGGCACTCCTGGAAGACATACCTCTCTCCCTGATGCACTACAGCTCTGAGGACTATGCAGCCTTCACCTCAGCCTACTTCCCCTCGCTGCCCTCTAATCAGCTCCGTACCTGAGTGACCAGTGGGCCTGCCATTTGTGGCTGTGGAGGCTGGACTTGCTGCTGAGGCTGAGGGGAGGGCTGCTGCTGCGGGGGCTGCTGGGACTGCCCCACCATCGCGCTCCGCAGGGGCTGCTGACTGCTGGGCGGGTTGTATATTGCAGGAGTTCCATCGGGATTCACAAAGGGCTGGCCTGCAATGGAGTCATAGTTTGGTCCAGGTGAGCTTCTCAAGCTCTCCTTTGGTAGAAAAAAAAAAAAAAACCCACTCTCATAGATACTCAAAAAGTTAACCTAAAATAAAGGGATGGGGAAGGGGGAATCCAAGACACCAGAACCCTCGCCAATGTGAAGACTTCCCAGTTTGTGACCCATCTGCTTAAGCTAGATGACTGTATAAGCCCATAACAATAGAAGAAGCAGCAAATAAACCCACCACCTTCAGGGAGCTTTGCCAAAGCTAAATGGATGTGTGGACAGTGGCACCCAGTGGAGAGCCCTGCAGAGAAGCAATCTTCTCGAAGCCATACGTTTTTTTGCTGCCCTGCACCTCACAGCCATCAGCAAGATAACATACAGTGAGAGATAACAGCTGCTTTCCATTTACACAACTCCAGCTACATGCAAGTTATTTACCAATGCATTTATTTTGCTTCTGCTAAGCCTTGCCATCAATTCAGAATCACCATCAGTTCCACAAATATATATATACACAACAGAACATAACACATGCATTCACTTATTTCTCTAAACAGACACAACCAAGGATACCTGGAGTTTTAGATTTTTAAGGTGATGCATAATACACTCATCACAAAATCATCTTGTGATATAGAAGCTCATATACATTATTTTGCTTTATGAAATAATGGCATGGTTCACTAGCATTATTACTGCTATTAATAATAGTATTGTTTTATATTTCAGGGGTATTTTAAAATTTGCAAAATAGTATCATTTGGAACTCATCATGATTCTGTGAAGGAAGGTGTCATCACTCTGTTTTTCAGAAAAGAAACTGAAGAGAGGGTACAGGAATAAAGAGCTGAAAGGAAGGGAGCAAAGGGCAGTAGATGAGAGGGAAGGGGTCAGGGGAAAAGGAGAGAACAAACTGATTCCTAATGTGGCAGGCACAGTAAGAGGCACCTTACAGACATGACTGTAGCTCTTCCAGCAACCCACAGACACACGATCTTATTTCCAGTTTAGAGAAAAGAAAATTAGGGCTCAGAGCAACCACGCAACTCATTCACAGGTACAGAAAACAGTAAGCAAGAGAACCAGAAAATGACCTTGGTCAGTAAGACTTCAAAGTCCATTCACTTTCCATTACATGAAATAATGTAGGTGAATCATCCTAGTTTACATAATGAGTACATGGTATAACTAGGTAAACACGAAAAATAAATCCAACCATAACTGAAAATTATTTATCAATGCTTGAAAAGCCAGATGAGGTGGAGACATGATGTGAGGTGAAATCACACCCAGTATTGGCAGGTAAAGAACGACAAGAATATGATCATGGAGAAATGGATTGGCAAACTGTGTAGCTATTGGTGAGTTGCTTCTTCCCTCTTCCATAACTCCTGCAACCCTATGAGCAGTAGAAATGTTCTTCTACAAACTGAAGTCACAGAAATATTCTATAAAAATCTGGGCAAATGTCTAGAAGAAACAGAGCTCCCAGAATGGGGTCGGTATTTCCTAGGAAAGTCCTCCTCATCTTGGCATTAGGGAGACGGCAGTGTCAGCATGCTGAGTTCTTCCCAAGCACATATTCGAAAGCCTCTCAGTCAATACTCTATTCTGATACACAAGGCTTGCATGAGCATTCTTATCCAGGGTGAGAGCATGGGATGGCAGAGGAAATCAGCCTTGTTCTTTAATAATAATAATAATATATACATACACCCACACATTCACATTTATATATCTCAACCAAGTATCACCAGTCATATGACAGAAATTAGCAACAAAAGGGAGCAAGACAGGAAAATCTAAAAACTGACCCAGAGGAAGTAGAATATTCTAGTGGAAAAAAGTATTTATGACATTCATACAATAAGAACAGACTGTTATAAAATGGAAACTAAGCTAATTAACTAAGAGAATGTGCTAAGTGAAAGAAATCAATCACAAAACGGCATCTACTGTACAATCCCATCGATTACATACAAGATCAGGCAAAACTGATCCACAGTAATAAAAGTCAGATTCGAGGTACCTTTGAGAGGGCATGAGGGAACTCACAAGAAGACTAGACATGTTCTATGTCTCATTCAGGGTAATGTTTCCACAGGTGTTCACGTATGTAAAAATTTACCAAGGCTTACAATTCAGATGTGTGCAGGTCACACACTTTGCTTATGTATTTTATATCAATTCCTCAGTAAATAAAATCAAGAAAGTAAAGTAGAACATGTTGGGTGGGGAGGAAATGCTGAGGTTACAGTGGAGCCAGACAGCAGCAGACTTGAATTTTGGCTCACTTGGGAGCTGTAAGGGCAGCTTAGTATTTCTCATTACTACCACAGATGTTGAGCACAAATGTATTTGTTTGCTTATAACAAGAAACTTTAAATTTAGCATATTCATAAACATACCTTCCAGAACTAAGAAAGTTCTGATAAGAATTTCATAACTAACAATAATGTACTGTGATGAGAAAGCAAATGCACCAGAAGTGTATTCTCAGAACAATGACTAAATCAAGTATTTTCTCTCTCTTTTTTTATATTATTCCGATTCCAGATACTTGTTTTCCTACCACTGTCATTCAATGTTAGCTACATTTTATTGTTTTAAATTTATTTTCTTTTTTAAAAATAACTTTCTTCTAGATTCAAAACCTGTAACCCATCCCCCCCATAAGCCAGCAATTAGAGAAAGAATTTTAAAAAATAATACTTCAATTTTTAAAAATGTATCAGCCCATTTAGTGTTCTAATCTTTAGTTTTCCTGCTTTTTGTTTGTTTTTCACTTTAGAAGATAAGAGGATAATTTTAGGTACTCAACTTTAAAAAAAAAAATCTCCAAAGACAAGTATACAACTTTATCTGAAATTATTTCAAAATTAGTCTCACCATGTTTACACACACACACAAACACTCACACTCACACACATGCATGGGCACATGATGGAAAGCAAAAAGAAAGGATTGTTATTATATTACTGTATGACTTTTGATTTACCCCAGTGAGAACTAAGGAATTGTAAAAAACCAACAATGATTGTGGTTTAAAAACGTAACTCCAAAATATTCATATGTCCTTTTAGATGAACTCTAGAGATATTTTGTTTGAAATGTGATTAACAGTACTGTGAACTAGAAGAAAAGAGTGTTTCTAAATAATTCCATACGAAAAGTACTAATGATTCACTAAAGTAGAAAGAGATGGCAGGTTCTTCCAGAAAGAGAAGAGAGTTTAATAGATTGATTTTTTTGCTCACCAAGGAGAGGTGGAAAGAACCGAAGAACATAAAAGAAGATGGATGCCAGGAAAGAAAAGAAAAGCAGTTTCCTAAAACACCCAGGATAGACGACAATTGGTTTTCACGCCAGGCGATGACAACCTCTCCATAGTCTATGATTTCCACCAATCCAGATGCAATTACAACTGAATATAAGCAGTTAGTTTGTATGACAGCTGCTGAAGACCAAAGGGAAAGAGAGGACTGGGTGGGCCTATCCATCCTGGAGGAGGGCTTTCATGTCAGAAACTGCACAAGCATGCCCAACAGGCCCTGACACGTGTGCTGGCACAGGTACAGAGAGTGCAATGACAGAAATAAGCCAGAGCACCTTAAGTGCAGAGCAGGAGCAGAAGAAAGGACCAAATGCAGTGTTCATTCCTCTCAAATATATGACAATAGGCGAAAAACTGCTTCCACTATCCACATTAACAATGTATAATGGGTAGTAAATGTTATTTTAATAACGATGTAATTATTAAGTAATCTGCACAGTGCCTAAGACTTTTTTGTCTATTCCAGGGAAGCAAAAAAAAAAAAAAAAAAATTAAATAAATAAAAAATAATTAAGTATGGCCCCTCCCCACAAGGGGCTTATAAATGTGCTGGTACTAGGAAAATGAACCCATGGGCAATTCACACAAGCAACAAAGTAGTCATATGCTCTTGGTTTCTAACACCAAAGCATTTCTGCTATATAACTGACGGAAGGGTAATTATTTAAAAAGAGAAAGAAAGGGTGAGAAAAAGAGATTTTCCTTTCCCGCTCCTTCGAAGGTTGTATTCAAATTCTAAGGGAGCTACTGATTATGCATAGGTGAGGTTTAAGTCAGATCTTGCAAAGATACACTTGTTAAGTAGCATACAGAAATTTCAAGACACATTTAAGAAAAATGTGGAAGCAGATGGGATAAACACGTGCTAGAAGTCCTGTAAAAATAAAAATGGAAGTCCATTAGGAGCATGTGATGGAGAACAGCCTTAAGAGGCTACTCAAATGGGGTCCCTGCAGATGACATGCCCTAACATAACACAGATATTGAATGTGCACCAGATAAAGGCAAAGCAAAATGGCAAACAACATACACAGGCATTAACGAGTACTTGAGGGATGCCAAAGCCTATTGGCATTTCTAGATTACACAGAGCCTAAGGAAAAAAACAAAACAAAACAAAACAGCCCAACAAAGCTGAGCTTTCTGCTAAAAATTTCCCAAAAGATTCTGGGTTCAAGAGAGCTGGAGGAAGATCTAATCCAAGAGTCCAGGCTTGCCTTGCAAGGGTGAAGATGCCAGACAGAGACAGCTTTGAAAAACAGCCTCTGTGGCAACTCACTCATCAAGATGCCTAAAGAGCAAAGAAAGAACAGGCAAGAGGTCTTGAGTTAGAAATGGACCAGCTAAAAGTTGAGTCTGAGGCCAGAAAAAATTAAAAGTTATAGTTGTATTGAGGGAACTGAAAGGTCATTTGTGAGTAGGTTGGTTTCAGTATGCCAAATATTTAGTATTTAGTAAGAGTCAAGTTAATTGTGCTGACAAAGGAAGCTTCATTTTTGTTTTATTTAGTGGACACAGGATTGGCAGACACCTTAGTATTTTTAAATCATTGATTGTCTTATTCATGCTTAAGACAGATATTTTATCCATTATAATTTATACATAAACCACATTCCAAATATAAGACATTAAGTGAAGAACTGCTCCACTATCCAGATCAACATCTATAATGGGTAATGGACATTATTTCAATAATAAAGTAATTATTGAACACCTTAACAGTACCTAAGACTTTCTTATCCATTCTGGGGAAGCAAAAAATAAAATCAAGTAACTAAGTATGGCTCCTCTCCACAAGGAGATTATGAGTGTGTTAGTAACAAGGAAATGAACCCAAGGGCAATTAACACAAGAAGCAAAGTAGTCAAATGCTCTTGAATCCTAACACCAAAGTATTTCTGTTGTGTCCTTGGTAGAAAGGTATTTAGGAAAAGATGTTGTTTCTAGGTTCATATCTGCCATAAGCAATGGCAGATAAAGAAGATGAGTTCTAGCTCAAAGGAGGCAAATTTTTAGTTTCAACAGTAGAGGTCATATAAGAGATTTGCTAGATATATACATGTGCATACACACACATACCATACACCACAGATATACAAATACATTATACATAATAAATACATGTACACCATATACATGTGTATATTTTCAATTTACAAAAATAAACATAATCTAGAAAAGAAGAAATACAGTAATTCACCTTGCATCTCACCATTCAACTATAGTATACACTACATTATATAATAAATTTTCCTTCTGGTCTAGATATGTTTTCAATCTAGCATTTGCCAGATCAGACAAATGTGTATAAAGAAGCTGTTCAACAGTGTTATTATATCTTTTTCCTTAGTTGAGATCCTTTTACAAAAAGAGATATTTTGATAACAGCTCTAAATGACTCAGTCCAATGAATAAGAATTGGGACTTGGCACCAAACAGCCTCTATTTCTTTTTTCTATAAACAAGATTATAGATGATAATATACACATACACATGCACAACCACGAGGGATCATTACAAATAATATTCCTGCATTATACCCCGAAAAATACTCTGTTGAGCTTTTTTGAAACACTCTGTAATTTTGCTTAAAACAAACCACTCAAAACAAATGTGTGTGCTCTTTTCTGTAAGCCCTTCATCTCAATTAAAAGTGGAAGAATTTAAATGAACAGAGTCAGATAACACTTTGATCAGTACCCAGAGTAATGAATACAAACCCAGTCTTCTTTTAATTTCCTTTATAGTGCTTTCAATAATCCAAATAAAATAAAAAACAATCTAAAAGTCCTCCTTAGAAGTATCTAATCTGAAGTTTTCAAATGGTTTTCAATAAAATGATTATGCCTTCTTTTCCCTCAAGCTTATGGCATTTTCAATATGCCTCAATCAAACACCATGCCTTGAGAATGTGCCATATGTTTTATGAAAATGTGGCAATTATTCAAGAAACTATTTTAGTATAGTTCTCATGTTTCTCTCAATTTGCTAATTACTAATAGCACTATCTATGTGAGAAGATTGAGACAGATCATTTTTATGAGATACTCATCCAGTTTTGCATTTTCAAGCTTAGCTAATTGAAGAAATGCTCTGAAATGGTCTAAACCAAACTTCAGATCTATTTCAAGACAATTCCATGTTTTTCCAGTCCCTAATAAAGGCCTCTTAAGAAACGACTAGAGTGTCAAGCTTTTTAAACTAGGGATTCTCAGCTATGGCACTACTGGCATACATATAATCCTCTATTGGTGGGATCTGTCCTCTGTAGGATATTTAGTGGCATTTCTGGTCTCCATCTATTAGATTCCAGTAACAGTCCCCTCCTCCCAAGGTCATGCTAATTAAATTGTCCCCAGATATTGCCAAATGGACTTGGGGGCATGGGCAAAATTGTCCCTGGTTGAGAAGTTGCCCCTGCAAAGCAGATATGCCCCAGTTTATTTGCTGATGTTAGAATCTCAATGCCCTATGTGCTTTGGAATCAATGTGCAAGTTAACTGATCCACTAGAGAAATTAAAAATTAAAGAACCAATGGCCATTCGTCATGCAAGAAACCATAATCACGTAGTGAACAATTTTCTAAACCCTACCAAAAACCAGTCTAGGTCTAGAAATGGTCTAAAAACCATTTCTAAAATACCAAGAATTTGCTCTCTGTATCCTCATCACCACTGCTGTTTCTTATTCCCTCATAGGAGCTGGGTGAAGTTCTAAGGAGAGAAAGCAACTTCTATGGTTAAGAATCCATTATATGTCTCAAACAGCACCTCAGTTCCCTGAAATATCCCTGGATGCAAAACCACTTTTGACATAATACAGGCTAACCTGAGGTCTAGTCTGAAAAACACAAAGTTTTAATTAGCATATCCCGGCTCATCACACTATTTGCTCTGATTTTAGCTCCTAAAGTGTCTCATGAGAAATATTTTGACAAGGGAAGGGAAAGCAGAGAAAACAGTGGATGCTTCTGGGAAGTTATTTATATCCATATCAACGTCAATGTTGATAAAGAGATATAAATATGGAGATACAGATATAGACATAGGTATGTTCTTTCCAAACAAAGATTCTACACAGCAGTTTGTGTACTCATCGCTTCTGTTCAGAAATTTTCAGAAAACTTGCTAGCAAATTCATAAGATCAAACACAACAACAAATGTCTGATAACCTTGTGTGCCTGATAAAGCAGGTGGTAACTAACCTGTATGTGGATTAAGAAGGATGCTTCCGGGTGGGATGCCTGTTGCAGCTTCAAGTGGCAGGAGGATGTAGCTGGTGCTGCTGGGAGCCACCTGACCCGCCATTCCATTCTCAGGATAGGGCACACAGCCTGAAGAACCGGCTGCCATGCTCGAGACCAGGGGCGTGCTCTGGAGAGGCGGATGGGTGCGGGACAGTGATCCTGAGGAGCCTGTGCTGCTAGAAGACTCAGAACCTGGCAGAGAGAGAGCACAGACCTGAGTCTGAATGCTCCATTTTCTACAACCCATCATTAAATAATGTGAGGTGTGTGTTTCAGGATGAGATTAACTAATGACCCTTCCATATTTTAGGCTCATATTTCATTGAAATCTTTGCTACATATTTTTCAGATGTATCAATTTTCTAGGAAATGAGAAATTACAAATGAGCTCTCTTGTTCCAACAACTCAATAAGAAAAAAAAATCCAAATAATCCAATTAAAAATGGGCAAAGGATCTGAATAGACATTTTTCAAAAGAAGACATACAAAATGGTTAACAGGTGTGTGAAAAAGTGCTCAACATCGCTAGTTACCAGAGAAATGCAAATCAAAAATACAATGAGACAGCATCTCACTCCAGTAAAAAATGTTTTTTTATCAAAGGACAGGCAATAACAATTGCCAGTAAAGATGTAGAGAAAAGGGAACCCTCATATACTGTTGGTAGGAATGTAAATTAGTGCAACCACTATGGAGAACAGTATGGGGGTTCCTCAAAAAACTAAAAATAGAACTACGATACGACCCGGCAATCCCATTACTAGGTATATAGCCAAAAGAAAGGAAATCAGTATATCAAATATATACCTGCACTCCATGTTTATTACAGCAATATTCACGATAGCCAATATTTGGAATCAGTCTAATTTGTCCATCAATGAATGAATGGATAAAGAAGTTGTGGCGCATATTCATAATGGAATATTATATAGCTATAAAAAGAAATGAAATACTGCCATGCAATAACATGGATGGAACAGGAGAATATTATGTTCAGTGGAAAACCCAAACACAGAAAGACAATTTCTCATGTTCTCACTCATGCGTGGAAGCTAAATATTAAAGCAATTGATCTCATGGAGACAGAGAGTAGAATGATAGTTAATGAAGTCTGGGAAGAGGGGATGAGGAAGTGGGGGTGAAGTGGGGAATGAGTACAAAAATATAGTAAGACAGATAGAATGAACAACAGTTGATAGCACAACAAAGTGACTATAGTCAACAATGTTATTATATACTTTAAAATAATTAAAAGAGAAGAATTGGAATGACCCTAACTTAAAGAAATGGTAAGTGCTTGAGGTGACGGATACCCCAATTACTCTGATTTTATTAATACACATTGAATACTTGTATGAAACATCACATGTACTCTATAAATATACACAATTTTTATTATTATGTAACCATAATAATTAAAAATAATTTTTTTAAAAAGAATGAGCTTACTTGTATTCTCTCTCTTTCAGCTTTTTCATGTACTACTGGGATGATGAATTGCTCGATGGTACCCCTAAAACTCTGAATTCAGAACCTGCAAACTCTCTCCCAAATTCTTGAGTAATTAATACCATGGAAATACATGTCTAAACCAGAATGATAAGGATAAAATAACGGGGATGGAGGTTAAAGAAACTGCAGCTGAAGGAAGAGTCCTGTGGTGTGCTGGTCACATGCATGATTCTAAAGCACTAGTTCTTCAATGCCCACACAGCTGAATTTTGAAGGGGCATAATCAGAAACAATCTTTTACTCCCCATATATGAGTAGAATATCTGGATCATTCCTATATTGGGAGCGTAGCATATATGAGTGAACAAAGTTCAAAATCAAATAAGGTCTCTTTTAAGGAGTTACATGGTTTAGGAGTGTATAGGATTGAAAGTCAGGGAGTCACGGATGAATCAGGACTCTGATTCTTTCTAACCTCTGACCAGAGGTAGCTTTCAACCATTGAATATTAGTTTCCTTTTGTGTAAAGTAGAAACAACAACATAGACTTTATATATTTAAAAAAAATTTTTTAAAGGGATTCAAGGAATGAATGAATATTAGGTCTGGCACAAACTATGTGACAAATAGATGATGGGAATTACTAATAGTATTAACACAATATATTTAAGTGCTTAAAATGCCATACTGCATTTTACATATTTGAAGAATTCTCACGAATATGCCCACGGGGGGACCAAGGAGGGCCTGGCCTTCACAATGATGGAGCATCCTCCAGGTGACACAGAAGAGTAAAATCACAGGGATGTTTGTAGACTATGGGTTTCTCAAACATGCAGGCAACTGGAAGAGTGTGATGAAGCCCCTAAGGTGAAATATAATCATCTTTCCTCTCTCTCCACTGTGTATGAAGAAACACTTGCCATATTCCATGCTCACTGGGCACTCACTACCTTTTACTTTAGCAAAGGCCAAGCAGCTCCAGCACCCTCAACCATGGCTGTTGTGGGCACTGAGTATTAACCAGAGCAGCTGAGAGAAAATACACCAAGCAAGAATTTTATTACTGCAAATTCAGACAAATAGATGACGTAGATAATAATATCATAGGTTGCAAGAATGTAGTACGAGACGTTTATTAAATCATTAGCCTACATTATTGATTTATGTCACTAAAAATGTATTCCTCTGTGTAATGAAAAAGGTCAAAATATACACACAATAGTTAACATTCTTTCCAAGATTCTAAAATGTGCCTTTAAATTAAAGCAGAGATCTTTTAAAACGAGTGAAATGAACACAGCACGCAATTACAGAGAAGAGGAGCGACTGGAGAGTCTGATCATTTTGGAGAAATAGTAAGATTTATTGAGCATTCAGTATGTGTAAGCACCTGAATAAATACTTCAATAATAAACACTACTACTGCCTATAGACATGCGGAAACTGAAGTGTAAAGAAGTCAGGGAACTCAAGCCAGTTCATATAGCTAGAAAAAGTCAGAGCTGGAATTTGACCTATGCAGACTCATCAAGCTTTAACCAAGGCTCAATTTATTGAGCATTCAGTATGTGTAAGCACCTGAATAAATACTTCAATAATAAACACTACTACTGCCTATAGAGATAGGGAAACTGAAGTATAAAGAAGTCAGGGAACTCAAGCCAGCTCATATAGCTAGAAAAAGTCAGAGCTGGAATTTTGACCTATGCAGACTCATCAAGCTTTAACCAAGGCCCTAGGATGCCTCTTGAAAGTGTTGATATGCATATACCATGGCCTGTCACAAGTGTTCTCAGCAGGGTATCTTTTCTGCTTTTTCCATGGCTTGGTTATTAATATTAATAATAGTAATGTTTTAAGTCAATTCAGGATATTCTATCTAAATGGTTTAAGAAAGCTGATGGGATTCTGAATAATGTATGGGGAGAAAAATAAAAGATGTAACAGGAATACTGAAAATGCTAATAATAGTTTTGAGACAGTATCGTTAAAATTATGACTCTGAGGTCATAGTCTCAATGCAGATTGTGGGTGCACATGCCATGTATGATCTGATGCATTTGACACTACAGCAGAGTCAACAACAACAAAAACAACAATAGCAATGATACGACAACAAGACCTCCTGCACCCAGACGTTAAGGTCATCTGAAAATGATTCCCCTTATCTGCAGGCTCAGGAGCTAGACAGTGAGAAAGCACTGGAGCCAACAGAGCATGTACTCAGCTCTGATTTGAGGTGCAAACTAGTGCCGGCATGGGTGTGTGCTGGTTGATGCACACACACCAAAGTGTCACGATCAAATCCAAAGAGGGACTTAATTACGGCTTTAGAAAGATGGCCATTAATCACTGATTTTTAACGTCCTTCCCCTCCATCACCTGGGAGGGGGGGAAGTAGCAGCCTCAATAGGAACAACAAAGAAATAATGTGAATGATTTGATTCCACACATTAAAGGAAGAAAAACTAAATTTGGCTTAAACTCTCAGCACTTGCAAAGATAAAGAAGGAGTCAAACCTGGGAGGGATGGCTCAGGGACCAGCATGCAGCCAGAGCTCAGGAACCAGCCTTACTGGCCGCCTGATTAACCAGCCTTGGCCAGTTTGTAAGCATCAATCCCCCAGACCCCCAAGGGGAGCAAAATTCTGCACACAGCCAGCAGTACTAAAGTACTTGATAAAAAAAAAAATGAATGCTGGCAATGGGGATAATAGGCATAGGATTAGAACTGTTCAAAGATTTTTTAAAAAGAAAAATTGAAATTGGTATTTGAGAACTTTAGGATTTTGGGTGCCCAAGAGTTAAAAGTATTTCTGGTTTCCTTTTTTCAGGAGCTTAATTATAACTAGGGAAAATACGTAAACCGTATGTCTATGGGACGTGTGCTCACAGCAACGTCATTTTGAAGATGAAAACTCATCCTTAGACATGTTAAGTCAATGTCCCAAAGCTCACTGCATGTGTGGTATAGTCTGGGCTCAGCCCAGACAGCTTCCCTCCACAGATCACACTCTGAGCCTGCAGGTCACGTATTTACTTCCTCGTCATAAAAGTGAGAACCAGGTGGGGCTAGGGGCCTGCTCAAACCTGTGCCGAGTTCTAAGAGATACTAGACAGATACCGATGCCACTCACAGTCGTATGCTGAGAGACTGATGCTGGACCCTTAAGAGGATGGAGAAGACATCAGAATGGCTGGTGAGAGACTCAGGTCAACGTGCAAGAGAGAAAGGGTGAAAAGAAAAAGGGAAACATGGAAAAAGAAAGGAAAAGAGATCACAAGACAACGCAAAATGGAAAACCAGGAAGGTGACAGGGAAGAAGAGGAAGCACATGAGCAAATTTCCTTGGAGCAGCGGGAACACTCCCCAGGGAGGAAGGATCCTGGGTTTTGGTTCTAGTTCTGACACATAAGGCTGTGTTTCCTTCAGGAAGTGACTACTCTTTTAGGCCTCAATATAATATACTCTTTTGTAAAAGATAATCCACCAAATTAAATGGTGAGCAATGATGAGGAAGATGACCTTACTGTTCCCTGCAGCTTAACCAAACTTTAGACAGGTTACTTCCAGATTAGAAGCTCCTACCTCCCTTTCCCTAGAACATTTCTGCTCCATTAAGATGTCAGTTTTACAACCCAGGAATATCTTTCCTAAGGACCTGAAATCCATCTTTCTGAAATGTAATCACTGAGAAAAATAGAGCCTCTACCTCCCAGTTTCTGTGAGAGGATAGAAGCCTAACTTAATCAAGCACGGATTAGCAAACTTGACGGCCTAATCACATTGACCAACTTGCCAATCTCCTCTTTTGCTCCTCCAAAACTTCTCCTCTAGCTCACTCTGATGTTTAAAACCCTCCTGCCTTTTGATTCAGTGCTGCTGAGTTCTATCTCCCTTATTGCAATAGTTATGAATAAAGTCTTTAGCCCATCTGTGCAATTTTTCTTTTACAAAAACTCCATATATAAACGTTTTATTTTCTTTCTGAATTAATAATTTGAGAAAATATTTCCAGAGTCAGGGGGTCAGAGTTCAACAGAATAACCTAAAGCTTCCAAAATTATCAGGGGAAAGAGAATATCCAGGATGTAGTAGTGTACTAACGAAAATAAACATGAAGAAGAGGAAGTGGTGGAAAGATGAAGTTGTCTGTCTTGCATTGGGTCCAGAAATACTCTAGGATGTAGACAATGGCAAGAACACCCTTGCATCCAGAAAACCACTTACTGGACCACCTGAATTATTAAAACAAAAGGACACCTTATTTCTCCAGAGTAGTTGTTTTCCAAGTTTTGTCCCAGACAAGCAGCATCAACATCAACTGGATGTCGGTAGAAATGCAAATTCTCAGGCCCCACCCCAGACCTACTGACTCAGAAACTCTGGGCGTGGGCCCAGCAATCTGGGATTGAACAAATCCTTTGGGTGATTCTGACAGAATTACACTTGAGAAACCCTGCTTTGGATGCTCTGAAGATTGGGAGGTGCGAGGCAATAGTAAAACAGTGCAGCTAGGCCAATGTGGGAAGAAATAGAGATGCAATACTATTATTTGTCAACCACATAGCTATTACCAAGAAACATCCAAGGGTGCAGCACAAGTATTATTCGAGCGCTGTCCACAAGGAGGGTGTCGTGGCATCGTCTACCTCCATAGACATGTGCTGGGCACCTCACAGGCAGCCCATGCCACAAGAGACCATGCGTGTACATTCGCACTTCAATAATATGCTTTTTGCCAAAATGTAGGGAAACATGATTCCGACATGGAAAACGTCTCATTATTCTCTATTTAAAGCTGGAACCCATGTAATTAGAGGAGGAGAAGAGTAACTTAAATGTCACAACTCCAGACTTGGTTTCTAAAAGGTCAAAAAAAAAAAAAAAAGTTTGCAATTCCACTGTGAACATTGAGGAAAAAAATTGAAAACTTGTGCTGTTCCGAAGATCCATGACAGCAAAACTGACAATTTTGCTTCATAAATCCATCTTGGGAAATTGTAAGTTTGTTTTGACATCCTATCTTGATCTCCTTTAAGTTTTTATTCCCTTTCCATGCCTGCACCTTGACAAGCTTTCAAATGAAGACACTTAGATTAAAAGAAAAAAAAAAATTTCTGAAGCACTTACAATCTCTAATCATTCTTCAAATAACATGGCATTTTAGCATTTTTGAGGTGTTTTAAATGTTTCCAGAGAGCTTTGCTTTGGAAGTGATTGGGGGTTGGTGCCTGGAGAATGACTGTTAGTTTAAAAATCTTAAGAGCTCTCTTGGTGTGCTGGAATTTTTAAGTGCACCATTTAAAGTACTTGGGTTCTGCATTTTAAAGAGATTTGAAACTATTTAACCTTCCTTAGTTTACAAGAGCTCAAGTGTACCACAGTGGATTTTCTTTACTTCAGTTGCTTCAATAGTGGGATATGAGAGCAATTAATTAGAGTAAGAAATCAAGAACTCACCAATTAGTGAATAAAAATTATAGGAAGGCAGGAGGAGCCCAGCTGAGTATTTCCAAGAAGCAGGGTTTGTGTAGGTCTGTGTGTATAGATATAGATATA
>VSMD01104632.1:0-25041 GCA_008750895.1 Mirza zaza
ATAATGAGTGTGATGCACACCACCTGAGGGATGGACACGTTTGTAGCTCTGACTCGAGGGTAGAGGGGGGACAAGGACAATATACATAACCTGAACATTTGGACGCCCATAATATGCTGGAAAAATAAATAAATTAAAAAAAAAACTGACACTGATTGGGACATCCTGAATGACTATGAGCTATCAGCTGAGTAACAGCCATAACTACCTGATATAAATTCATGAGTCCATATAACTCCTACAAATATTGATAGTCCTACAGACCTTTGCCCTTAAAACATCAAATGTTTTGTATTTTTATTTTACATTTTTTTTTTATCAATCTGTCTTTTTGGATGAGATAGGTAGATACCAAGTTTCAGAGGTAGAAACCAGTCATAGATTCCAAATCCTCTGTATCTCCTCNTTTACATTTTTTTTTTATCAATCTGTCTTTTTGGATGAGATAGGTAGATACCAAGTTTCAGAGGTAGAAACCAGTCATAGATTCCAAATCCTCTGTATCTCCTCCTTTTAAACTTCTATATTAATAAAGTACACATAAAAGTGCTTGACAGCACTTTTGCCTGATCTATTTATATGGTTTTCTTCATTTCTATTTAAAAAAAATGACTTATAAGCTTTGGTCATCTTGGTAGTTTCATTAATAAGGTGTAGTCTTAATTGATATTAGTTGCTAAAATAGATTTTCAAAATACAAATTTATGATGACAGTATAATTCAGGGAAATGACTCCCAATATTGAAGTTGCTTTTCTAACTTATTTGCTACTAGTCATTTTTTAGAGGACACCAAGAATTTATAGTACTGAAAGTTAAAATCATATTTTTGATGATTAGCTAAAATGTTTCATCAAAAGTTTATTTAGAATTTTTAATTTTTAAATATCCCAACAAATAGGAAATTATAGAATCATGTAGCAGACACCCATGTGAACACAAAGGTGAAAGAGAAGGTAATATTTTGCCCTTTTTACATCAGATATCTCTTATTAAAAAATAAAATGAAATTCAACAGACACAGTTAAATATTACCTCCTCAAACCTTTCTTCTTCCATCTTTGTAGAGGGAGCATTCCTTTAAAATTGGAATACATCAGTTGAATGCATAATTTTATATTTTTACTATACATATAAATATAAATAAGTTACATGTTTTATAGTTTTACCCTTGAAAATTTAACATAGATGATATCACGTATTATGTATAAATTTGCAACTTGTTGACATCAAAGAAATTATTAAAGCCAATACAATGTTATTGTTCTTGGTTTTTAAGGAAAAATATCATTAATGTTTCACTATTAAATATGTCTATTCCCCCTTCTCCATATTTTTGTAATTATGCATTGTTAGTTTAAGACATTTTTTAAAGCCTGTGTTACCTTTGGCATATGCAACAGATTGAAATATTGAGTTCCATTACTCACTCTTTCTTGCATCTGCCTTCTCCCCATGGCTTCATTGTAGCTGAAGTGTACCCAATGCCTTCCCATGAGAAGAACATACTCAGAGGCAGAATTGTGTAGAGTTCTTCCCCACTGTCCATCCTGTGAGCAATTTTTATGTCTACATCTCATTCTTGCCTTTCTACACTAGAGTAGTACAAATTTGGACTTTAAAACCCTACTGCTTCGCTATCTAAAATAGATATTTTTTTTCTGCAAAAGACACCCTTCAATTTTTTGACTTTTTTTTGGTCAAAGGGTTGGATTTATGAAATCTTCTTTCACCAGAATTTCACCCTTCAAGTATCCTGGTCTTTGTCTGATGTGTCATTTCCATTCTTCACCTTATAAAGGCCTATGTGTTCCTCTCTGCTTCAATGAATTCAAGAGAAAACTCAACCTTCTGCATTGGATCTGTGACACACCAGGACCGCTATGCTTTTCACACTGCAGTGTCAGCAACCTTTCATATGTATCCTGCCAAAAATTACCTTGTATGTTTCTTCAGGGCTCATACTTGTAGAGAAGAAACAACAACAACAATATTAAAATGAAAACAATTGTGATGTCTCTCTAGTTATGTCTCGATGTGGGATACTTTTAGCACCTCCTGGATCGTGTTTTATCATGAAATACTTCTGTGTTTCTAAGGTTGAGTTGGACAATTTGATAGACCAGTTGAACAATTTCCCCAGATGAATATTTCTATAGTTTTGCTGTGCAGTATGGAACATCAACATTGTGCACCAACATGTTTGTATTTTAATATATTTTACATTACTTTAGTTAAAAAAAACCTTGTCTTTATGTCTGACTGGAGATCTTTATGTCAGGAGGTGACATGGTACCCTATTCAACTTTGTAAGTTCTAATAGGCTACATAACTTGATTTCAATCTTATCCCAAGCTATAATAAATATAAATGACTAATAAAGCATATGACTGCATTAACTTAGAAGCAGATAATTTTAATCCAGGTTTATTATGGGACTCTGACTGGAACTTACTGCCTTTCTTCAAAAGTTTGATAGAGAACAGTAATTTGTAAAGGTTTGCTCAAGAATATTCAGTTCATCTACATATGCAGCTTGTCTAAAATATGTTCCAAAATTAAGCTATAAAGAGGAAAGTGATATATAAATTTAAAAGTTTGGGGACCATTAAACTATTTAATTTTGACTATTTTTTGGAATCACAGTTAACTTTTCTTTCGAAAGGAGGTTCGACTGCTTGAAAAAATGAACTACTACAAAAAATGCAGAAGAATTCTTATTTTATTTATTTGCATTTTATATTTTCCTTTGTGTCCCATGTATTCATGTGGGAAAGATTATAGCAATAAATAATCAGAAAAAAAACATAATTTATATGTCTGAGAGTGTAGCTAGATATTTCTTATTTAAATTGCTCCCATGTTAATTTTGATCAAAATTTAATTTTTTTAATTTAATTTTTCCCAAATTCTGTGAGTACAAATATTGTTAGGGTTACATATCTTGCCCCTGCCCCCCTCCCCACCCTGCTCTGCCAGAACTTTAAGCGTGTCCAGTCTTCAAGTGGTGCGCCCTGCACCCACCATGAAAGTGTGTACCCTTCCCCTTCTCCCCCCTTCCACCTGTTCACCTCTCATTAACAATTTTTTTTTTTTTTAGACATTTTGGTTACAGTATGTTTCTTTGCCTCTCCCTAAAAAGGGATAGAGGTAATCCTTTCCCCCCTACAATGGTCATCACATAATTAAGATGTGGGTCTCCCCCCCTCAGATCCCTGTTGAACACTACAATTATTTGAACACCATAGTTTTAGGCTGTCAGTACCAATTTGATGGCGAGTAGATGTGTAGCCCATTTTCCAGGTCTGTGTCATCTCGCTTTGTATTACAGGCTTAAGCTTAATCCATGATAGCATAAACGGTGCTAGTTCACTATCGTTTCTTAGGATTGAGTAATATTCCATTGTGAGTATATACCACATTTTAGTTATCCATTCATGAATTGATGGGCACTTGGGTAGTTTCCATGTCCGTGCAATAGTGAATTGTGCTGCTATAAACATTTGGGTGCAGAAGTCTTTATAATAGAGTGACTTATGTTTTTTTGGATAGATGCCCCACAATGCTATTGCTGGGTCAAATGGTATTTCTATTTCTAGCTGTTTGAGGTATCTCCAAATTCTTTTCCACAAAGGTTGCACTAATTTGCAGTCCCACCAGCAGTGTAGGAGTGTTCCTGTCTCTCTGCATCCTCGCCAGCATTTGTTGTTTTGGGATTTCTTGATACAGGCCATTCTCACTGGGGTTAGGTGGTATCTCATTGTGGTTTTGATTTGCATTTCTCTAATGATTAGAGATGTTGAACACTTTTTATATGTTTGCAGGCCATTATTCTGTCTTTTTTGGAGAAGTTTCTGTTCATTTCCATTGCCCATTTCTTGATGGGGTTGTTTGATTTTTTCTTGTTTATTCTTTTAAGTTCTAGATAGATTCTCATTATTAGACCTTTATCGGAAGTGTAGAGAGCAAATATTTTCTCCCATTCTGTGGGTTGTCTATTTGCTCTAATGATCGTTTCCTTGGGAGTGCAGAAACTTTTTAATTTGATCAGATCCTATTTGTTTATTTTAGCTGTGGCGGTGATTGCCTTGGGGGTCTTCCTCATAAATTCTTTGCCTAGACCAATATCTGTTAGGGTTTTCCCAACATCTTCTTCTAGAATTCTTAAAGTTTCATGTCTTAGGTTTAGGTCAAATTTTAATCTCTTCCTTACTTTCTTACATGCTTGTGAATAAGTAGAAGCAAATGTATTACTACAGAAAAATTCAAGTTTTTAAAAACAAATATTTTATTATTTTCTATAAATTTTTCTTGCTGAAGATGGTTTTTATTCTTGATTTTTTTCCTTTTTGGAAAATTTCTAAGTAATAGGCAAGAAAAATTTGATAGAGGATGACACAGGATTTTTAGCAAATAATGGGCATATTTGGGTTGGATACTAAGTAAATATATTGATGTTAATGTTGAAAGATATTAGCTATATTAAAACATGGATTATTATATTTAGTGGTAGCGTAAGACACATTATATTCTTAATTATTTTCTTAAAAGAGCATTTGGAGTTCAGTTGCATTGCTATAAATTGTTAAAATGTTGTTGTACATAAACGTGCCCCCAGCACCAAAACTCATTTTAATAACATTCTAGATGGGATCATGTTTAAAGTAAGTTAATTGGAGGTGAAGTTCAGTATATTCCATTTAGTTCAGTGCTGAACTCTTATAACTAAAAGAATCATTGAGCCATGAATAGCAATGGCTCAGTTAATGATAAATGAAATTAAAACAATTAATACATTTCCTCATGGTAGATATAACAATGTGTTTATTGTATAGAAAGTGTGTGTGTGTGTACACAACAGTCTCAAAAACCAGGAACTAAAGGTATCAATCATATGTCATTCACTTATGACTAGGCCTAATATCATGTCTCGTGTTCAAAAAATATTCACCTGAATACATTTTAGAACTATGCTAATAATTTCAAGTATTATATGATATTTTCTGCAATATTGGGTATAGAAAGTTGTATAAGCTTTCAAAATTGATCTGTATTACATTCAATTCAGAGATTCTTTTGTGTAGTAAGCAAATTTTCAGAACACATACAACAGATGATAAATAAAGGGCTATTATATATTGCAACTTATGCTTTGACCTTAAATCAGATACAAGGAACTCTTGTAAAAAGTCTATACAGAGATTAAATATTTATGTGAACATCTATATGTTACTGAAAGTAGCATTATTAAATTCTTTGAATAATTCACATCTTCAGAAACAAGACTGTGAAAATAATGTTGGAAAGCAAACAAATAGACATATTTTACACAATTTGCAAATAGCAGATGTCATTGTATTTATTCTTTATTACATCTCCACAGAAGATTAAGATACTTATGGCTTCCCCCTTTTATCTGATGGGTTTAATTTTACTGCTTTTGTCTTATTATTACTGTGGCATGTCACTTGGGAGTCACTTTATTTCGTACTAAAATGAGTTCATTTGAATTTATGATCTCCTACACCCAAGAATTGCTGTTTTGATTGGGAGAACTGACGGCAAATACACATCAATGCTGTCATTGTTCTTGATCTCACTGAGATAGGGAGCCGCGGACACCGGCATTGCGTGCAGACATTGCACAATAGGCACTTGGCGTTGCACGCTCTCCCTAGACTGTGCAAGGCTCCACCATCCTCCCACCAATCATAGAATATACAATTAATTGAAAGGAAAATATGATTGGGGGATTCATTCTCAGTCTATTAATTTCCAATTTCCTTTGTGGGCAAATTGTATTATTTCATATCCCTTTAAAGACTCATTTCTATGTTCAGGAGGAAGAACAAAGTGGGTCGAAACACTTTCAGAAGTCTTTCCTACAAACAGAGCAAGAAAAAGAAATGTATTGTTCACTAGAAGAAGTTGCAGAAAAGATTCTTCCTATGGGGCTTATCTGGCAAATGGAGAGAAAAGATTTTTCTAAAGGCAACACCACCCACGAACCCCTGTCCTAAAACACCGAAGCATACCTCATCTAATAGCTTTGGATCTTACAGGATGCTTAACTGCAAGTGGGCCTGGAACATAGCTCACATTTTCATGGAGGTTCCTGTTGGATAACAGAGAAAGCTTGTTTGGTTTTCCAAGCAACAGGATTCTTAACAGCTTCATTAACTCCATTCCATCTATCAAGTTAGTGTCTAAACATCCTATCCTCCAAGATGTCTCTCCTGACCCTGAGTCTGGGTCACATTCTCTGTTCTGTCCTTTTATATTACACTGAAATTATCCTGTCATAATATTCCTAACAATAAATCATAAGGACTCATTTATCAACATTTCATTAGATTCTAAACATCATGAAAAGCTGAATCTTTACTACTAATGAATTAAAGATAAGCACAGACTGTACACAAAGTAGTCATTGAATGCACATTTCCCAGAAAAGGGTGAGGAAATAAAAAAAAAAAAAGAACAAATAGCTATTTAAAATAGTGAGAATATAGGAGGTACTTACTAATTTTAGCTTCATTCCTTTTTGCTTTCTTTTCTTTTTTTCCCATTATCAAAACTGTAAAACATTAAAAAAAGAGATTTGAAGAGTTTAAGATTATTCTGTGGTTTAAGATTATTCTGACAAAGCATACTTTGGATTTTATTTATTTGTTTGTAAAGTCGGTTTATGAAGTAGTTTAGATTCCAAATTCAGACTGACTAGGTTTCAGTTCTAGCTTCAAATCTTATGTATGGGGATAATAGAAGTACACAGCGTTGTTGTAGAGTATAAATGAAATCCAAGTAACATATTGATCACTACCCTAACACTCGATAAGCAACAAATATACATGAGATATTTTTATTTTCAACTTTTAAGACAGATCTGTCTTAAAGGAGAAGAAAAGTATAAACAGGCAACTTACCATTTTGTAATAATTACATTGGCATTTTTTATATGAAATATCTAAATTTTTGATGAATGACTGAACTGTGGATAAACTCAGGGGAGTTATCAATGATTTGTCCTTAGAGGATCAAGTTACAGAAGGATAAATTCTGAGGATTCTCTTCTTAGACTTCTATTCTTATTAATAACCTGAACAAAGCACGTGATAATATGCTCATGAGTTTTGCAGATGATACTAAATTAGACAAGCTTGTTAATGACTCTGAAAGTGAGAAGTGCAATATTAAATGAATTTGACAAATTATAAATTTTTTTCAGAAAGCTTAATGAATAAATAATGCATTCATAATATCATTATTTTTATTTTTTATTTTTCTTTTTTTCTATTTCATTATTGCGGGTACATAATAATTTTATATCTTTATAGGGTACCTGTGATGTTTTGATACAAGTATACAATGTGAATTAATCAAATCAGGGTAATTGGGATATCAATCACTTCAGGCATTTATCATTTCTTTGTGCTAGGAACATTCCAATTGTTCTCTTAGTTGTTTTAAAATATATCCTAACATACTGTTGATTGTAGTCACTTGGTTGTGTTATTAAATATTGTTTATTCTGTCTAATTATTTAGTTATATTTTTGCACCTATTAACATCCCTAATTTATCCGCCACTCCCCACTACTATTTTTGTCCTCTAGTAAGCATGACTGTACTGTCAGTCTCCATGACAGCAATTGTTTTTAGTATTTAGCTTTCACATATGACTGAGAACATGTAAAATTTTCCTTTCTGTATTTGGCTTATTTCACTTAACAAAAATGTTCTTCAATTCTATCCATGTTGTTGCGAATGGCAGGATTTCATTCTGTCTATGGCTATATAATATACACATATGTACCACAATTTCTTTATCCATTCATCTACCAATGAACGCTTATGTTGACTCCAAATCTTGACTATTGTGAATATTGCTGCAATAAACATGGAAGCACAGACATCTTTTCGATATGCTAATTTCACCTTCTTTGTTTATATACTCAACAATTGGACTGCTGGGTCATATGATAGTTCTATTTTCAGTGTTTTGAGGAACCTTCATACTGTTCTCCACAATGGTTGCACCATGTTACATACCCATCAGCAGTGCATGAGGGTTCCCCTTTCTCCACATACTCACCAGCATTTGTTATTGCCTGTCTTTTTGATAGAAACCGTTTTAACTGGAGTGAGATGATATATCATTGTAGTTTTCATTTGTATTTCTCTGGTGACTAATGATTTTGAGCATTTTTTCATATACCTGTTAGTCATCTGTATGTCTTCTTTTAAAGAATTCCTATTCAGATCCTTTGCCCATTTTTAATTGGATTATTTTATTTTTTTTATTGAGTTGTCGGAGTTCCTTATGTATTCTAGTTATTAACATCTTGTCACATGGGTAGTTTGTAAATATTTTCTCCCATTCTTTGGGTTGTCTCTTTTCTTTGTTGATTGTTCACTTTGCTGTTTAGAAGCTTTTTAGCTTGATATGATCCCATTTGTCCAATTACTTCTTGGTTGTCTGTGCTTTGGGGGTATTATTCAAAAAGTCCTTGCCTAGACCAGCATCCTGAAGTCTTTCCCCAATGTTTTCTTTTAATAATTTTATACTTTCAGGTCTTAGATTTAAATGTTTAATCCATTTTAATTTGATTTTTGTATATGGTGACAGATAAGGGTCTAGCTTCATTCTTCTGCATAAGTATATCTTGTTTTCCTAGCACCATTTATTGAAGAGACTGTCCTTTCCCCACTGCATGTTCTTGACAATTTTGCCAAAAATAAGTTCACTAGAGATGTGTGGATTTATTTCTGGATTTTCTATTCTGTTCCATTGGCATATGTGTCTGTTTTTATGCCAGTACCATACTGTTTTGGTTACTACAATTTTGTAGTATAATTTGAAGTGAGATAATCTGATTCCTCTCCTTCTTTCTTTCCTTTTTTTTCTTTTTTAAATTTTTTAACACTTCTTTTGTGACTTCACATATGGTCATCCTCGAGAATGATCCATGAGCTGAGGAGAAGAGTGTGTATTCTGCAGCCGTTGAATGAAACATTCTGTAAATACCTATTAGGTCCATTTGATCTACAATGCATGTTAAGTCCAATGTTTCTTTGTAGATTTTCTGTCTGGATGATCTATCCAATACTGAAAGTGAAGTTCTGAGGTCTCCAATATTTATTGTATTGGAGTTCTACTCCTCTCTTTATCTCTGATAATATTTGCTTTATATATCTGGGTGCTCCTGTGTTGAATGCATATATATTGAAAATTGTTATGTCCTCTTGCTGATTTTTCATGTTTTCATTATATAATGACCTTCCTTATCTCTTTTTATAGTTTTTGTCTTAAATAGATTTTAATCTGATTTAAGTATAGCTACTCCTGCTTCCTTTTGTATTTCTGTTTGCATGGAATACCTTTTTTTTAATTCTATTTGTGTCTTTATAAGTGAAGTGTGTCTCTTGCAGATAACATGGTTGGCTATTATTATTATTATTTTTTTTTTTTACCCATTCAGCCACTGTATGTATTTTGATGGGAAAGTTTAGTCCACTCACATTCAATGTTAGTATTGATAGGTAAGGACTTACTACTGCCATGTTATTATTTGATTTCTGATTGTTATGTGGTCCTCACTTTCTTTCTTACCTCACTTTTCTCTTCCTTTGTTAAAAGTGATTTTCTTTGGGAGTGTGTTTTAATTTCTTAGTTTTTATATTTTGTGCATCTATTGTAGGTGATTCTATATATGGATGCAAGCAACTGGCTATTTCATCATATCTTCTAATTAATTTATTCTTTTGTGAACATTTATTTACTAAAATACATATAATTTTATGATAACATATTTTGAACTCATATTCATAATAATTATGAAATTATATTGATTTTTAGAATACATTTGTGCAAGTAATACATATTATCTTAAGTTTTATAGTTTGTTATAAAAAAATATGTTGAGGATAAGTGCTAAAACCATAGGTTAAGACAATGGTGTTTTCAGTAGGCTTATTCCTGGGGTTACCCTTCCCTGTCAATCATTTAGTGGGTCATCATATAGGAAACCTGGTCTTTGAAGGTGGGCTTCTGAGAGCAGCAAAAGGCTTTTGAGGCTTTGAGAAAAAGGATACCTTAGAAATCATTTCTATTATTAGGGATAAAAATGTTCTCTGCTATGGAGAAGCAGAACCGTAGCAGGAAAGTTGCCATGTTGTATGTCACAAACTGAAAATCAAATTAAATAATTGCTTGGTTTTGGCAATGCCTATTTACCTTTTCCTAAACATTAGTAAAATTTACTCTAATATCAACTGTGCTAGAATACGCTGAGAAAAGTATCTTTTTTGCAGGTTTGGGGCAGATCATTTAGGAGGAGGAAGTGTTCTCTTAAATACAGTTTAAATGGTGATGGAAAAGGTGAAGCCTGTAGAACAAGGAAGGAGCCATGAGGTTCATTTCTTCCTTCACTTGTTGATATTTATTTCATCCACTTACAGCTTTAAGAGACCTAGTTTGAATGTCTTAAATGAGTTGGCACATACCTCCCACTTTCCAAATTAATAAATTCAATATAAATAGACAGTTTTCCTTTCTCGTGAATAGTTTTTCTTCTCTAGCTATTATGACATCCCTCTCTTGCTTTGTTTCATCTCTACTTAGTCTCCATCAATGGATTCTTTTTTCTTGTCATGCTGTTAAATCACAGTGCTCTTGAATGCCTAGACTCAGTCTGATCTTCCACTCATACTATGTCATCATCAAGAGCAATCTTACACACAAGAATCTACAGCCTAAACACTGATGACTCCTAAATATAAATACTAAGTTCTTGAGTTCCATATCTATTTATTTCTAAATTTTCATTAGCCATTTTCCATCTGGATTTATCAAAGCTAAATCTAACTAAACAGAGTCATTAATTACTCACTCATTACCTAGCTTTCTTATTCCCCCAAATTGTGCCTTGTCTTGTACAATATGTATAAATGACTGACACTATATTCATCCCAAGTGACTTAGATTTAACCCCCCTTTGTTGTACAATAAATCACCAAATTCTTTGAATTCACCTGTTAAATATCCCCAACCCCACTGTCACTATTAACATCCTCCAAGGACTATAGCAATAAATTAATGACCAATTTCCTGCTTTCTAACTGTATATCCTTTACTTTGTCTGACTGCTAAAATAGGGTGTGGGATATAATTCCATAGAGAACAAAAACAGTATAATTTCTGTGACTGTGTTATATGGCCCCAAATTCTTTGTCCTTTTGCCACTAAGAAGTGGGACCTATGCTGGCTCCCCCCGAAGCTGGGATTTGTGACTACTTGATCACTAGAATGTGTAGGCATGACACTGCCAATTTCTAGGCACTGAACTTAAGAAATTGGCAATTTTACTAACTGCTCCTTGGAGGTTTACTCTTCAGTGTAGCACCCGTGTCTGAGGAGAGGCTCATGTGGAAAAAAACCATCAGACAGCACCCAGGGGCAAGGCATTGGAGTAAACAATCACATAATTTGATCTGCCAACCTCAACTGAGCTACCCTAGCTGACATCATACAGAGAGACAAACTGTGTCCACTAATCCCTGACCAAAATATACAATCATGAGCAAAATTAAAGATTATTATTGTGTTAAACAACTATATTTAGGAATTTTTTATGCAGTAATAGATAACAAATACAACTTCTATTTCATATGAAAATATATTTACATTAGAATTTTTTTTTTTTTTTTTTTTTTTTAGTGACAGGGCTTATTCTGTCATTCAGCCTGGAGTGCAGTGGCCAATCATAGCATAATAGGCAATCTAGCAGGTGGCTGAATTTATAATACAAACTGTGTTTTTATTTTTGTGAAAAATACATTATGAGGAATGTCTAACAGTGTATAGATATTCTTGTTCATGACTTTATACTAGGTGCCGCATTCTACTACTGTAGAGAAGCTACAGGATGGACCGAGTGTGGTGGCTCACACCTGTAATCCTAGCACTTTGGGAGGCTGAGGAGAGAGGATTGCTTGAGGAATTCGAAACCAGCCTGTGTAACATAGTAAGACCTTGTCTCTACAAAAAATAGAAAAAATAGCTGGGTGTGGTGGTACGTGCCTGTAGTATCAGCTACTGGGGAGGCTGAGGCAGGAGGGTTGCTCAAGTCCAGTAGTTGAGGTTGCAGTGAGCTATGATGAGACCACTGTGCTCTAGCCTGGGCAACAGGGCAAGACCCTGTCTCACAGAATTTTTTTAAAAAAGCAAAAAATAATAAGAAAAGAAAATCTAAAGGAAACTTTCTGAAGAGACATTTTAAAAATCTGTTATAAACATTACTCAATAATTTTGTAGTTAGTGCAGCAAATTTCAAAAATGTAGTGGTAATCCAAGAAAGGCTGGCATTAGGACTGCTGTCCTACTAGGAGACAGTATTTGTTGAGGGTTATAAACTCTGGCTTGGATCAGTCAGCAATTGCAAACTTGAGGTATTTGAGGTAAACAGTATATTCTTATCAGAAAAACAGCCTGACTGAACTCTTTGTAAATGTGGATACTGAGATGAATATTTTGTCTGAATTTGAACAAATGTTCTTTGCCATATGGTATACTGTTGGGAGACAGCTCTCCATGGGTCTCTTGAATTTCTGTATGTCTTAGAAGCAGAGGCCTTTACGAGTTTTTCCCAGATTATATTGTCATGGATTTTTGTAAAGCAAAAGACATAGTTGTTTACTGTCCTGTGCAATAAAGATGGTGTGTCCATCTGTGACCAAATTAGGGTGTGTTAGCTCATCGCCCATTATAAAAGATGGGATAAAGCAAAAGACTTGTCAAGTTAGAAGATGTGAACAATCCTTTGCAAACTTGGATTCGGGTGTGCACAGGTTCGAGGATTGCTCTACAGGCTCCTTAGGCAGAAACTCATCATTATACTCTGCCCTTCCTTGCCACCATATACCAAAAAGGAGGTAAAATAATGAATTTTGAAAATAGTTGAGTTAGATGATGAAATAAATGGTCAGTATATCTTGTGGATAAAGATAAAAAAACTTAAATGCTTTCATTTGGAGGTGATCATTTATAGCCTGGGTCTGATGTTACAAAGCCATGATACAGGATAGTAAATGCAAGGGTGGTGCTTTCATTCCTAAAATTTTTCTAAGAGAATAGGGACCATGACCTTTTAAAGAATTTATACACAATTACAAAATTGCTCTAAAGTGGAAAAAAAGGACCTAATCTACTTATGCACTCTGAAGAATTATGGTTTTGTGAAATTTGTTTAAGTCTCTTCTATCACATTCTTTTTCACTTTATCTTTTCAAGGCAATCTCATGCCTTAATTTGGCTTCCTAAATAGATTTCTTCCAATGAGAGAGAAATACATTGATATTAAACAAGATGAAGATTATCTAGGTAGTTATAATTCCCATGGAAAATGAATGTATTGACCTTCTCTTTAACAAATTAGTATTCTATAAATTTGCTTAGCCTATGTCAGGCTGTTAGGGCCTCATAACCATTCAATCATAGAAAAAAGAACCTGAAACTGAGACCTTTAAGAAACAATATTATAGACCACCAAAGGAAATCTGACTCTGTAGGTAATCTAGGATTTACAAATATAAGCTATATTGTTCATTATTATTTTACATCAGTTATTGAATACTGATGAGGATACATACTGACCTTGGCATATCAGCAATGCCCAAAATGCAACACAACTAACTTAGCAAAATGCAATTAGCTAAATGGATTATTAATATAATCATTGCTGTGGGCACTAATTAAGATGAAAATTAATTTCATGACCTGGTATAAGAAAATATCTAATCACATAAATTATCACTGTTATTGAAAACCGTTTGCCTTAGGAAGCCACATCTTTAGAAGAATGGGAATAAACCACCTTATCAAAACTTCATCAAAAATTTTATAGGCATCTAAATATTTAATTTGCATTGAATACATATTAAATGTTTTATAAGATTTTATATGACAAATATTATGGTTAAAAATGATATCGGTTTACTTTCTGAATTTTTTCCAAATTCTTTCTTTAAAATATGTGGAAATCCAGATAAATTATATACTACTTAAAACACTATACTTTTTATCATTTGCAGTTGTTTTTTAAAAAATATCTAGGTGAGTAAGAATCTCTCACTAATTCTTCAAAGTTGTCAGTTTTTAAGTGGATATAAAGCACCTCAAGGTAGAAAGAAAACTTTATAAGATTTGTCTTACTTAGAATAAAGCTTCATTTATAGATCATTCAATCACTTATTAAATGTTGGTTGAATTTCCTCTGACCTGTACACCAGAAAAGCAAAGTAATATAGATAAAAACACACGCTTGTTGTGTACAGAAATAAAAGCCACTGGGTCCCTGCCCTTCAGGATATTATAATCCAGTGACATGGATCAATTGTTTCAACATAAAGCAATTAGTGATAAAATAGAGTCATAAACGCGTTAATAAGTAATCCAAATTCAAAAGCTGGTTTAACTTTTGTGATAGTTCTGTAAAGAAGTTGCTCAGATCATTAATGTATTTTAGGGAATATATACTTGGGATAAAAATTAAGGGTGTCATTAGAATATTACTGACAGATGAGGAGTATAATTAAGATTAATATTATTTTAGAAATTCTTCGGAATAGCAAAGAGTAGTTGAAGAAAAATATTCTCGGTCAAAACTGAGAACTAAAAGTAAAAGGAGTGGGGAAAAAAATGAAGCAATCAGTTTAACAGTAAAATATATTAAGATGTGAGAAAGAGAACATGTAACTTTTGATCACATGAAACCAATACAATATGCAATATTTATTCTTTTGGAAGAAAGATTCCACCGTATTCACATGAAAGTCCTGGATCAGCCCATATTATAGCAACACAACAAAAGCAAGTACAGTAAATAAGAACAGCTATTGTCTGGTCCAGAACAGCGGATCCCAATCAGGAAGTTGATGGGAAGGGATCTTGGGTAGATTAAAGAGAGAGAACAGAGGTAGGATTTCTGATTTTGTCTACATAAACCATGCCCAGTCTGAAAGCATGAAGAAGGCTTCATCCTGTGTCTGTTAATACTGATCTTTCTGCTGCTGCCACAGTCACAAGGAAATGTGAATCATTTAGGGAATGGGACAGACTGTCTGATTTCAGTGTCTCTGTGAGTAACTTCCAGGATGGGGACGGCACAGGTCATGATTTTGGTGGTAGTTTAGAAACAGAACCGGGATTGCAGCAGTTACGTCAACTGGCTGATTTGACTGTTTTCCTTTCATTTTATTATTGCTAAGGAAGATTTTTTTCCCCCAAATAGGGAGAAGAGAGGAAGTTTGTAACATCTACATTTGTCCTTTTCCTGAGGAAAATACAGAAAACAACCAGCAGCTACTTCTAGGAGCAGCAGGCACTAATTCAGTCATTTCTTGAAAAGATAAGGAAAATAAAATGGAAGAGACAGTAGAAACACAATTTATTTTCTCAAGATCATTAGGATAAATTTGATTTAACACCTTTTGAGTAGTCATAAAAATCTTCATAAGATTTTTAAGAGAAGTTTAAGACATTTTGCACACTTGGTATTTTTCCTTTTACATTTCCTGTTACCCTCTCAAGCCACTCTTCCATCAGGCTAAAATCAGTTCTATTCCTATGTTTTTGTTTTGCTTTTTGAAAAGTGTCTCCAATTACCTAAATTTTGCCAGCACCCACAGTCGAATTTCAGCTGTTCGGTTCCTTAAGTTAAGCGGTGTTTAAAGTAGTTTTTCTCACTCCCTGTTCCGCGGACACTTTTCTTGCCAGGGTTTTGCGAAAGCGTGTTCAGAGATGAGGACGATTTACTGACTTTTTTTGCTTCGTTTTGAGGCATGTGGCCAAGAAGTATTTCCCACAAGCGGAAAATGATATTTTTTGCATCCTCATTCTAGACAATTCTGATGCCATGTTGACAGAGAAGGGTCAGTATTAGAGTGTAGGCACCTGAAAGAGAGCTGGATTCAGTGTTTTAGGAAGTAGGAGAAAGATATGTTGGTAACCTTTCTGCCCCTGGTTATTTCTACTTTATTTCTCCATTTTTATTATGTGTTTTCAAAGATTCTTGTGTTTAAGAATTTCTAAGAATAGCCTCACGAATTATGAAGGATCTCCAATAGGTTATAAAATATTAGAACAGTGAATAACTATTTCTAGTAATTGTGTTAATGGAATAAGATTTGATATATTATTGGTACCAGACAACATGATATCATGAGAAATAAATGAGATTATTTATTGAAATTTGTTGTACTATCTCAATCAATAGTGTAGATTTTATAATAAAACTATGATAAACATATCTGGACTTTGTCAGTTACCCATTGCTCAAATGATTTCAACTTACTGGCTTTTCTTAAATGTACTGACCAGTTGGAATGAAGAAAGATGAAGACTGTAGGGGCTAATGAAATATTCATTTATTTCTACTATTAATGGGATCTTTAGATTGCATTCTTAAAGACAGATAAACAAAGCTGTAAATATAAAGTTCACCTTTAACTACAGAAATAAAATGTGAGCCTAATGAGAAAAATCTTATGAAACAAATTTCTAACTCTTATGAAAAAAAAATTACATAAAATGAACTTACCAGTATTTTTTTTATTGCCTGGTGAAAATGGTGGGAAACAAACATCATTTGAAGATGGTTTGGTTAAAAGGCATGCAATTAAAACCTTTCTTCAGTGAACTGAATCATGTGACAAATAGAGGTTGAGTGTTCAAGAATCAGGATTTTTTATTTACGCTATTTACATTAGAAATGGGATTTCTATATTTTTCAAAAATTATATTGGTTGGTATCAAATCTTGCTTGCTGATTTCCTACACAAGAAATAATAATTGAAAAATTCTCTGGCTAAAGAAGTCTAGGTCTGATTGTGAAAGCACATAAAGAACTGGGCATGCTCAACAGGTAGCCCCCTGCAAGACTCTCATCAAGAAAACTACAATCAGCTTTTAGAACAAAGGTTCTATGTGCAGACACATACCAAATTTATTTTTCTATCTCTTTCTCATCATTGAACTTAGTGGATTGACTCCACAAGTTAAATTCTTACTCACTCCTAAACAAGCTGAATTTCCTTCCCTAGTATACAACAGAAAATACAAAATAAGAGAAAAACATTCTGATCTATTTACATTTTGATTACTCCCTTAGAAGAAGTTGATATTATTTGACTGATGCTGACTTGTTATTCACCCCTGGACTTCTCATTTTCACTCTCCTCTTTTTACAACTTTTTTTCCACCAACTTTTTATTTGTTGGTAGTCCTTGAGGTTCTAATTTTAGTTTTCCTAACATGTTCTTACAGGAGAAAATTATCCATGACTTTATCCATTGCCAAAATTAGAGAAGCTGTCAAACCTATACTTTCAGATCTGACTCTCCTTTGAATTTCACAGCCAAATTCCACTGCACATTGAATTTACCAGAGATGGCTCAAATATACATAACCAAGGCTGAGCTCACTATCTCCCTCCACACCTTCAAATTGCTCCTCAGCCCAGGTATGCCTTAGAAATGATCCTTCCAAGGAAAATTTTCTTTTTTTATATTTAATTACTTCTCTCTAAGAAGCCATGTTTCCTCTGTCGCTAATTTGTCATTTGGGAATCAAAATTTTCTTTTACATCCACATCTTGTCTTGTTTTAAGGCTTTGTTTTCTCCCACATAAATAACTGAAATATTATAGCTCATCTCCATTCTCCTAATTTCTCTCTACTTGAGTGTCTAAACCTTGATCTTTTTTTCATTTTCCATTGTAAAACAAACAAAAAACTTTCCAGTAACTCTCCTTTGCTTTCAGTCTAAATCTATACACATTTTCAACTTATTTAAGGTTCTATGTGAATAAACCTGTGCATTTAAGACTCATTTATTTTCTAAACCTGTGTCATGTTTAACACACCTGACATACTGAGCTCCTTTCACATACACAGTAATTCAGGCAGTTTCTCCATTTTAGGACTTTGGACATGTTACTAATTATTTCCAGAAAAATCTATCCATATCTTTTCAATTGAAATCCATAATCACTCATAGGATATGACAAGAGTGTAGGAGACAAAATTGAGATAGTGAAAATTAGCTTGCTACTCTAATATTTACTTTTCCTCCTTCCCAGTTTCTACTTGAAAATTACTATTTGGTTATCTCTATTATTTATCTGGAGGCTCTAGAGTTATATGACTTTCATAGATACCTTACAACTTGATATTTCCAAATGAACATCAGAGTTAAATGGATCTAAATTATCATCTAGATCATTGCTTCTCAAATTTAATGAGCATATACAGTTTTGCTAAGATGTTTTTGATAGAAAAGGTAAGGGATGGGGCCTGACATTTTTATTTCTGACAAGTTCCCAGGCGATAACAATGTTGCTGACCTAAGACTGCACTCTGAATAGCAAGAGTATAGAATAGTTTTCCTTAAACTTGAGTAATTATAAAATTCTTCATATATACTTATTAAATATGAAAGCTCTGGAGCCCCAAGACACAGAGATTCCAATCCATTAAGTCAGGGGCATCTGCATTTCAATAAACTCTCATTTGTGGACTAAAATTAGAGAAATAGTTGCATAGAGGAAAAAATGGATGATAATCATTCTTACTGAATTGAAAGTTGGCTTTATCAACATGTGATTCTATTTGCACAATTAATAAAACAAAGATGGGTACGTTTTACATCACAATGATAGATACTTAAATATTAAGGCAATATGCTTTCCTTAACTTCTCTATATAGAGTAAATGTGAAATGCCTACATGCATTCAGAAGAAATGTAACTTAATTCATAAATAAACATTTTCTTAATGTCGTATGCAGAGTATTTCCAATATTATACTAAGTAAAAAAAAGTTGCAATAAACATTTTCTAAAAGAATGTTGAGTTAGAATGGCTTGATTATTTTCAAAGAACAAAAGTTCAGGCTTCTTAAAGTAAAGAAGCTGTCTTTTAAAGTGTATATAAAATAAGAGGAAATATTCTCTCGTAGAACTATACAAAAAATCCTCTATGTGACACACATTACACAAAGGAAATATACATGTTTGAGTATATGTATACCCTGCATATATGTATGTATATATGTACATTACATATATATATAAATCATATTTGCATTTTATCTACAAATGGTGGGTGAGTGGGCAAGTTACAAACAAGGAAGACCAGGTAGAAAGTTCTTACACTGATTCAGATGAAAGATGGTAACAGCATAATGGCAGTAGTAGATGAAGAGAAAGAAACAGAATTGTAAAATATTCAATAGGTGGAATCAACAAAACTTAGTCTTTTGTTGGTTGTAGACAGTAAGACAGTTTATTTCTGGACTTAATAAATCTGACATGCTTATAAGACATGCAGACAGATGGGTATATGGATTTAGGAATTTTGAGAGAAGACTGAGAGATGGTTTTCAGAGTCAGCAATATCTAAAGGGAAATTGGGAATCATTCTACAGTGGATGAGATCATGGAAAATCCAGAGAGCAATACAAAAGGAAGACCTGCATACAGCCAGCAATATTGTCAGCATTTAAAGGGAGAATTGGGGGACCAGAGAAGACCGAGAATGGTTTTTCACAGAAATAAAAGAAAAAATCAGCTGTGAGTCATGTTCTGGTTGCTAAGAGAGGACCCATCACCATTCCTTCAAGTGTTGACCTAAATGGACATTTAATTCCTTTTCAAATGATAACAAGTTTGTTTTCTTTTTCGTTCTGTAAGAACTTGAATTTGGCCGGAAGATTACTCCTTATCCAAGGTAGCATAGTTTTCCTTTAGGTAAATTTTGAAAGGCTGTTTAGTCAGGACAGTCTTCCAAACCTCTGTCCTCACTACAATGTATCTCTGCAGTATTCCTGTCTTATTATAAGTAAAAGTAATTATACTATATTAGAAGTCATAATATTTTTCCAAGTAACCAAGTAATTTTTCTAATTTTAGAAATGTCTGCACCAAAGCAACTATCAGCAGAAAAGCAAACAATTCAATCATGTCTATCTTTGTTTAATGGAAATCACAACTGAGAAGAAAACGAGAGGTTATTACACAACCTTTACAGAAGAGCTCTTTTGTTTTTCATGAAATATTTCTCCTTGGTGAAAGAACCAAGATACTGAAGGATACCAATAACACAAAGAAACCATAAACCTTTTGTAATTCTTGGAGTTGAATTCTCCCAGCAAAGGAAATGTATTTTATTATGGGTTAGTAATGGCCATGCAGAGAAATCACTCACAAAAAATAGCAGTGCACTTGGGGAGGATGATCAGTTACTGCACAAGTTAAGTGGATCAGAAGTGCTTCTATCTGTTTCTGCCCGCATCTGCTACAAATTTCTGCATAAAATTTGCATTTAGACTCCTTATATAATAAGTAATTAAATTTCAGATGACTGTTCATAATTTTCAAGCTGCAAATGCAGTTCAACATGTAATTATTACTTAAACTATATTTTATTTTTTCCATCTAATTAATATATGTACATAGTTAAAAAGCTAATAGTGCAGACTTAAAAGAAAAGCACAGCCCACTTTGTAACTTCAGTTCCTTTTTTAAAAAGACAATCATGTTTAAACCCTAGCTAATTTCTAAATCTAAATCAACAAGACATATATTACTAGAATTGTTAGCTAGTTTAGACAATATCTATTAATTTACTTAAACTACTCAATTTTACTCTTTTCACATCTTTCTAATATAGCGATTACTAATTTTAGTGTTCTTATCTGTTAATTTTGCAACCTTATATAATTTTAAAAATACTTTTGTACTATTAATCCTAAAGAGACTATATTAATTATTTATTTGATTGGAGTAAGATATTATATTTTGCATTCTAAGCCTCTGTCATTCTTGTTTTCCTTTTTATCATTTTAAAAATTGGTTAATTTTATCTACTCTTCTGAAACCCTAAGGCTGATAGCTGTTCTCTATAATATTTTATTTTGCATTTTGTTTTTCAAACTTAGCTACGTAACTGACAGGCCTGGTGCACTTTATAGCGGGCTCGCGCTGGGCCTTGATACCAGACACCCCACTTTAGCTGCTAAAAGTCAGGGATAGGAACTCTTGGTCTATAGCTCAAATGTAAATTGTGGAACTAAATAAATAGTGTGTTCAATACCTTTATATAATATTCACAACTAAGGAGTACAATCCTTTATGTGGAAAATGATGTGTGTGTGTGTGTTTGTGTGTGTGTGTGTTTTACTTTATTTTGTGCAGTGTGTCCTCTAATTAGTCATTATAATCAGCTACTTTGTTGAAGCATTTTTTTCTTAGTTTTCCTGAAAACTCTACTATCTGTCACTCCAGTCCTCTAAGACCTACCATATATAAACATATTTTTATTGGTTTCACATATAATTCTTAGTTAAAAGTCACTCTCATTTAGAGATACGAAGGTATTGTTAGTTGCGTAGTTTTGCTGATGAGGACCCTAATGCGATCTTGTTCTTCTGTAGCTAACACATCTCATTCTCCGAAATTTTTAGAGGTGTCTATACATTATTGATTTAATGAATTTCACAATATTTGCCAATGTATAGATGTTTGTTGAAAAATTTTGCCACAAAAGTTTGTCACTTTAATGACTGCCACAGTTTGAAAAGCCCCTAGGATTATCTCTTCTTGTTCGTTTCTTCAGTTTTCTCTCTTCTCTACTTCTAATACTTTTATTTGTATCGTGTAGTTGATGTGGATGGTTTGAAGGGGGTGATTTATGGATCCATTTCTGTACTTTCAGCGAAACCTCCTTTTACAGACTCATCTCGTACTACCACCGGATGCCTGTTGTTTGTGAGTCCTGATTCCCAGGAGCTTGGCAGAGGCAGTTCAGGTCGTCTCCACTGTGACCTTCCCACGTGCACTGTAGAGTTTCGTCCACTCTTCCTCACCCATCACCCGCCTTCTAAAAGCTTTCTGTGATAATCGTGCATGTTGAAAATTTTAGTCTACTGATGATCTCTCTCCCATTTTAATTATTCCTTCTTTCCTTCCTCTCTTTCTCTTTGTTTCTTTCTTCTCTCCTTCCACTACTCCTCCTCCTCTGCGTCCTTTTCTTCCTCCCTCTCCTTCTGTTTGTCTATTCTCCAGTAATGGCATCTTGGTAGTTTCTTGAGAATAAAATGGTATAAATATAGATGATCATCTTTATATTTTTGAAGAGAAGACAATTTATTCTAAAAAGCTTCACCAATAACTTATTATTTATGTACTTTTAATAGTGTTTTACAAAGACACTAATTATGAAATTGTGTATTTAGAGAAATTGTACCGAGTAGAAAATGTTGAACTTCTTAAATAGTGGACAAAGTAGTAAGCTATTATAATAAGTAACTACAAGCTACTAGATACCCTTAGATTTCTTCCTTGCATTTGCTTTTACTTTTTATTCACTTTCTGATGTTTCCACATTACAATTATTTCCTTGCTATAGTTTTTCTCAGTTATGCTTACTAGGCCCTGCTCTCCTACTTATTGTGCAAATTGCACACATGAGATTTTGAGTTTCATTTTTGGAGAGACATAAATATACCATTTTCATGCTCAAGTACATTTTCTCTATTCAAGATGACCATCATGCATTCTATTTAGTGTATCAGAGGTTAAAATGTGACAGAAGTACTTAATGTGACAGAGCAAAAGGATTACCAAATATGGAATGAGAAACTCTGGATGTCAGTTCAAACTACCATTTAGATAGGTTATTAAAACTCTCTAAAACTTAATGAATAATGATTTGTAAAATGAGACTTAGTATATATTCTTATTGACCATTATATGAAACAGCTCTAGAAACTTTTGAAGTGCATCAAATCTACAATGTTAGCAGGTGAAATAATTTTATGTGAATATTGCTTTGCTTTTACTAAAAGAATGGATTTTCTAGATTGTGCTGTAGTTCATAATAAATTGCCACTAACTGTTTAAAAGGATGCATTTTACAAACCTTCCTCTTGCTAGGAATACTATTATTTAAATTTGGAGGCACTTCCTATAAGAGTACTTGAGTAATTTAAATGAGTTACTTTTATATACTGTGACAGGTCTGTAAATTGTTGTATTGATCTGCAGGAGTACTATGTATTCTATAAAGTATTAGATGAGACAATGCATAAATATAAATCTTGAGAGTATTTTAAAAAGAAACACAAAAAGCATCTTTTATGTGTTCATTACTATAGCCAGGCATGTTCAGTTGATTAATAAGGCATTCAATATATGAACTTATTTTATTTATATACTCCTCTTTTGAAATAGTATGTAAGGTGGATTTTTTTTTTTCTCTTGTGCAGATCAAATCATGTGTATAAAACCCTGGTGCAGGGGGAAGAGCGACAATATTTCAGCTCAATGGTTTTCAATTAATCATCCTAGGAGGAGGTGATATGAATTGGAAATTCATAGGTTCAAAGAATATCTGATGAGTTTTGACAGAAGGTGCATTATCTACTAAATATTTTTAGCATCTAACTCAAATACCATGAAAGGGAATACTTATCATCTAAATCAAATACCATGGACATTATTAATAAAAGGTAGAGCAGATTTTTATAATACTTTAACATTTCATTACATTTTTTTTTGCTATATGATTTATTATACAGGTGACAATACAACTTCAAGGGAGTTAAGTATTATTGATATCAGAGTCTAAAGTTCAATAAGATTGTTGGTCCAGCAATACATTTACTTTATCCAAGTTTCATTAAAGGTAATGTAAACTTATACTCATCACTTACATTTTTTGGTTTTATTTTGGGATGTTATAGGGGTACAGATGTTTTGGTTACATGGATTGCTTTTGTACTCCTTGAGTCAAAATTATAAGTGTGCCCATCACCCAGGTAATGTACATTGTACCTGTTAGATATGATTTCACTCATCCCCTCCTTCTGCCTCCTACCTGTAGGATTTCCATTGAGTTTTACTTCCATCTGTGCACATAAGTGCTGATTGGTTAGGTACAATTTAATAATGAGTACATGTGAGGTTTCTTTTTCTATTCTTGTGATACTTAGGAGAATGGTCTCCAATTCCATCCAGATTATTGCAAAAGGTATTAATTCATTTTTTGTGGCTGAGTAATATTCCATGGTATACACGTAGCACATTTTATTAATCCCCTCATGAATTGATGGGTACTTGGGTTGATTCTACACTTTGGGAATTGTAAATTGTACTGCAATAAACATTCAAATGTAAGTGTCTTTTTGGTAAAATGAATTTATTTTCCTATGGGTGAATACCCAGTAGAGGGATTGTTGGATCAAGTGGTGAGTCTACTTTTAGTTCTTAGAGTAATATCCATACTATTTTCCATACAGGTTGTACCAGTTTTCACCAACAGAATATAAGTATTCCTTTCTTTCTGCATCCATGCCAGCATCTATTGTTTTTGGACTTTGTGATAAAAGCCATTCTCACTGGGGTTAGGTGATATCTCATTGTAGTTTTGATTGCATTTTTCTGATGATGAATAATGTTGAGCATATTTTTGTACATTCATTGTCCATTAGTCTATATTCTTTGAAAACCTGTTTATGTTTTTTGCCCAATAAATACCAACATCATTTTTTTCAGATCTAGAAAAATAAGTCATTGCTTTGTGTGAAACCAGAGAAGACTCCAAATAGCCAAAGTAACCTTAAGGCAAAAGGAACAAATCTGGAGGCATCACTTTAGTATACTTTAAGCTATACCTCAAGGATATGGTAAACAAACAGCCTGGTCCTGGCACAAAAATAGAGACATAGACCAATGGAACAGAACAGAGAATCCAGATATAAAACTGCCCACATATTGTCATCTAATATTTGACAAAATGGACAACAATATACACTGGGGAAAAGAATCCCTATTCAATAAATGGTGCTGGGAAAATTGGATGGTTACGTGTAAAAGACTGAAAGAGGATCCATATCTCTCACCACTCCCCACAATTAATTCAAGACAGATAAGAGACTTAAATCTAATACATGAAACCATAAGAATTCTAGAAAAAAATGAAGAAAAA
>VSMD01104634.1:0-17465 GCA_008750895.1 Mirza zaza
GAAAGTGTCCTGCCATTATATCTTAAGGCTCATTAGGGTAGAAACAGTATTTTCAAAACCCTGGTTGTTGCATCTATTTCCCATGGATATTTACTTACTTGAACACAGTGGAAGTTCCACTTCCAGTTGTGGAAGTGACTTAGGGTTGCATCCCTTTCCTTTCCCTCCCTTGTGAATGACTCTCCCCAGGCGGTCAGCATACCTGTCAAGCTTCTCCAGTGTGTTGACACTATAGCAGCTTTGTTCAGCAGAACCTTCTAAGGTGATGGGAATGTTCTATGTCTGCACTGTGCGCTACAGCAGCCACTAGCCAGGGGTGGCCATCGACCACTGGAAATGTGGCCAGTGTGACTAGGGAACTGAACTTTAAATTATTTAAAACTTTAATTAATTTAAGTGTAAATAGCTACATGTGGCTAGTGGCTACTATACCAGACAGGTCAGATTGAGAACCTCTTGCCTCTGCCACTACTGACCCTGACAAAAGAATTATCCAGAAGAGATCGGTTTCTCCCTTTCTACTGGGGAAGCCTGGAGAATGGCTGAGCTTAGAAGGTTGTGTCCCTGTGCTCCTCCTGGCTTTCCCCACCAGCTTCAGAGGTGCGAGTGACAGCAAGAAGGAAGATCCAGGATTTTGTCTCCATGTGTAGACAAAACTTCAGTCTCTTGTTTCCAGCATCTTATTTCAAGGCCACATGCCCAATACCAATAACAAGCTGGGATTATACCAGTCCTGTCCATGCTGTTTCCAAAATTATTGTTTACAGCTTCCTCAATTCTCCATGAAGATGATGAGTCTGCAGAGAATCTTTTTGCAAAGAACTGTTATGAAGCAGGGATTTCCCTGTAAATCACTGGTATCCAAATGTGATGCCTTCTATTAGACAGCCCTCATCCCAGACTGCTCACATACACAGTTTTGTTGGGAGAGCCTCTCTCCCACCTTTTTCAGTAAGTTGCCACCACTTTGTTACACAGAATCAAGAATGTTCATTCTCGTATTATACCCTGTGCCATCCTTGCCTGAGCTTTATGGATGTTCTGAAGCAAAATAACCATTTTGCCCCTCTCCTAAATCCTATTAATGAGGCCCACACAGGTGAGCAAGGAGTTTATATGAAGAAATAAACTCACTAAATAAAAATTATGGGAAGAAGCAAGGCTGGGAGTAAAGGCACACACGTGTGTGTGCGCGCACGCACCTTAGAGCCACTTACAAACGTTTTATTCCCATGAGCAAAGATAGAAATATGAAAACTAGAATAAAAAATAAAAATAAGGAGAATTTGCTTTAGGGCAGCCTTTTCAAGTTTGTGCTGCTTCCAGGCCCCTTAGCAGAGTGCCAGCCCTTTCCATGGAGGCATAGCGACATCGTCTTATTGCATTCTTCTCAGGAATGACGACCAAACAGCACTCCTGCCCGCACCTTGGCACGCCACCCGTCCCAGCCTCAACTCGCCACGGGCCCGGGGACTGCGCTTGGCCGCCGCAATGCCCAGGAGGGCAGCATTGCCGCAACCGTTCACTTTTTGGGAGGGGGTAGTGGTAATTACCAGCACATGATTATTTTATTTTGTCTGAATTATTTACAATGGAAGGAAGCCGTTTGGAGGGAAGGGGATATTAGGGAGTGAGTTCAATCCCACTCACATTGATTCTACCGAGAGCAAGAAGAGCAAGCCTATTAAGAAGAAAAATCACTTCCTTTTCTTCCTCTCTCTCCTCTCCCACCCCCAAGTCTTGGAAATAAATAAATAATGCAAAGAGAAGCCCTGAGTGGCTGCAGGGGAGGGGCAGGCTGGGCGTTCATGGCCTTCGCTGAGGACAAGCTCCTGTGATTGCATTCGAGTACCGGCTGCAGCTTTCAGCGGTTCAGTTCTGTCTCCCCTGTGCTCCTCTGGCACGCTGGTGCATAATGAGCACCGCGTATGGATTTAAATCCCATTTAGAGGATGTTCAGCTACTGAACCTCTAATCAGGAGAGGTGGGTTTCAATCCCAGAGGGGCCATTCCCTCATTGCTTATTTTAGATTTAAGGTTGATAGCTCCCTGGCTTTCAAGAGAACTTGGGGGTGGCTTACAGATGCAAAGGTAGTGGACAGGGACAGCCTCAAGGGTACAACAGAAGAGAAGCCGCCTGAAGGAAGCAGACCATGTTGAGGCTTTCAGGCACCTGAGTGACAGCAGCAGTTGGGCAATGGGACTGGGGTTGATTGGCGCTTCCATTAATTAGACCCACCTCCCGCCATGTGAGGTGACAGGTAGAGTGACATTTGTGAGAAGAGGCGACCGTGTCATTTTGGCATGATATTGCATTCTCGTATTTAGAAGATAAACAAAAATGTCCGTAGAAGCAGAGCACCCCACGACCTCCTGCACATCCCTAAGCAGAAATGCCCACAGAATAGCGCCCTGGGGCCCTGAAGAGGAGAAACTGAGGCTGGAAGTGCCACCTGAGAAAAATGGGAGTAGTTTTATTATTATTTTTCAACAGAGAACTTTTGAATAAAATGTTAAAATATTTACAAATTCATAATATATGTGAGTTGTAAGATGTTGCAGTAAAATGAATGTCTATGTATCTACCCACCCAAATCAAGAATATATCATTGCAACCACTGAGACTCCAGTAACACCCCTCTTGCTATCTACTAACTACTATCTACTAATTGCTGTCTACTAACCGATACCCTGATTTTGTGCCTGTCATTGTCCTGCTTTTTAAAAACAAGCTTTGCATGTGTTTGAACCACATGTAAATGGAATTATACAGCTATATTCTTCTGTGGATTGCTTTTTTTTCACTTAATATTATGTTTGTGAGATTTGTCCAAGTTGAGACTTGTTGGCTACTTTATTAATTTTTACAAATGTTTGTTATTCTGTTGCATGAATACTCTAAGACTGTGGTTTCCAACCCTGGGGCTGCAGCCAGTACTGACCTGTTAGGAAAACAGGGCTGTTCGTCACCCCCTGATCTCTGCCTCCCTTCTCTCTCCAGACCCCCATGGCACCCTCCACCCACCGCCTACCCTCCTGTTCCTGGAAAAATTATCTTCCATGAAACTGGTCCCTGGTGCCAAAAAGATTGGGGACTGCTGCTCTAAGACTTATCCATTCTGTTGTTCATGACCATCTGGATATCTCCTTTTTTATTTTTTTAAATCACAAACCACATTGCCATGAATATTCTAATACTAATGTCTCTTAACACACAGGTCTAAGAGTTTCTTCATTGTATTTGCCTGGGGGTAGCCTTGATAGCTCATAAGGAATGAACATCTCCAACTTTCTTAGATATTGCCAAGATCTTAGTGCAATCTACACTCCCAACAGCAATGTTCAAGAGGGAACTCAAGAATTTGAATCAACTATGAGCTGATTTAGCTGCTCTCAAATATCCAAGTTAGGAGGTAAGAGAGACTGCGTGGCTAAAGGAATCCACAGATGATGATGATGGTGATGATGAAAACAATGACAAGGACAGCAGAACCATAGTGCTTATTACGTACCAGGCACTATTCTGAACACTTTGCATATCTGAACTCACTCAGTCTTTACAGTTGCTGTAAGGAGGCATGTACTATTATCTCCACTTAGCCGGTAAAAAAATTGAGAGAGTTAAGAAACTTGACCAAGTTATGGCTGATAAATATAGGATCTGGAATTTGAGCCTTTGCTCTGAACCCCATGTCTCATTTTAAAATTTAATTCAATTTTTATTGGCATTATCATTCATGAGCTTTATTTTTTAATTGATATATAATAATTGTATACATTTATGGGGTGCAGTATGATGTTTTGATATATGTGTACATTGTCCATGCTTTATTTTAGCCATTAATTTATGAGCTCATTCTAAATGAGCCAGTAATAAGGGCATGGGGTGGAACTTACCTTTGTAATTCCTTATTACACACATCCTTTCACAGATCTCCTCACTGAGAGTTTTGATTCCATTTAGATTTAATCAGAATTTGGTTGGCAAGAAGCAAAGGATAGCATGAAGTTTGGGTAACCATTTTGGTTAATGTAAAAAAAAAAATGTGAGAGGGAGTTCTTGAATCAAAGCTTTCCAAATCCTAACTTAGCATAACCTACCTGAAATCAATGCTATGGTTATTGGCATTTGACAAGACTAGAAGAGAAATAAGTGTTCCTAATGGCACACCTCTTGTACCTTATCATATGTATCATAGTTTTTTGGTAAAGTGATGGGGGAGGATATTGACTATTTCAAAGGCTGTTCAAAATGACTAACATATGACATAATATTGTCATAGGCATTGCTATTTTTTGTCATAAAAACATCAGCAGAAATGAACACCCATACATATATTCATACCTCAGGATCAATAATACTGTATTTTTTGGTCCAAATTATTCAAATCAATCATTTATGTGGTATCTCCAATCCCCAACTTTCTTCTTCCCTTTGTCTGTGTAGACATACATTTGAAAAGGGCAGAAAAGTGGCATTACTAAAATTTAATACTTGGAATCTTTATAATCTGTCTTTAAATGTGAACACATTATCAAAGATGATAAATAGCAATGTTCTCAGGATAATAATTTGTTTGTTTGTTTAAAATAGGGATGTTTATATGAAAGCCCATTACAAAGGCCAAATAATTAAGCTCTTCTTGAGCCAAAGTAGGCATATTTTCATGCTGAAATATGTCATTTTAATGTCAAAAGAAAAAAGAGAAAGTCTTTAAAGATTTGGCCTAGAGAGTAAATTCCAAAATGGGAAACAACACGTGTCCTGTAATGAGATGTAAATCATAACGCTGACATTTATCTTCTCCTGGTGAATTCAATTCCCCACAGAAGCACAGAGAGGAAAAGAAAATATTGGAACTGAGAGTAATAAAGTCACTACAGCAGGCTCTGCACATATAAATGACACATTCTTCCCAAAATGAGAGTAACTGGCAGGCCTATCTAAGAAATATTCCCCTTTTCTAAAAATATTTCAGACTATAAAGATTTTATCAACGTGTTTACTATCTTAGCTCTCACCAGTGGAAGGATCACTGGGCTATGGGACAGCCCCCCTTAAAAAGGCAATGTCTTAGGGAGTGTTACAAAGCAATGGGCCATTTACATGTTAGTATGATTGGTTTAATCGAATGGTTTTCCCTTTGGCAGCCAACTGGAAGGGTCTACATTGAGGGATTCCATGTTCTGAATTTAGGGGCTAAAGTAACTAGGTAAGGGGGGACAGTGAGGGGTGAGTGAGACACAGGGGTGAGGGGTAGGGACAACCATGAAGAGGTAGATTGACATGAACATTGTCAGAAGGGGATGAAGAAAGAGAGCAGGGAAGACAAACTTGGCTTCCTTAAAAAACATGCCAGCATCATGTAACAACTCAATTCTAGGCCACACTTGTTGTTTCTCTTAACATTAAATTGGTTTTGGTGAGGTAATATGGTATTCAACCACAACTTAAGTTTTGTTTTTATGGCAAAATGCACTCAAAATATAATAGATTGAATAATTGGCTCCAATTTTTTAGCTCCTTGCTTTAGCATCATGTGGGCAGTGTCTTTTCCTACACCTTGATTTTGGGCTCATCCATGAAATTTGTGTTGGCCAAACACATGTGGGCAAAAATGTGGCAGTCCTGATCTTAGGCCTTAAAAGCTTTGTCTTTCTTCTCTTGCTCTCTCATGCCCTTTTATGCTTCTGCCATCTCCATGAGCTAAGCTTTCCATCGTGGCTGCTACCTCCTTAGCTGACCTGCAGCTTGAAGCGGAGCCATGAAGCTGAACACCAGCTTAAATAAATTAATCTCCAGCAGATGTGTAGATATGTGAGAATAAATGATACTTGTTTTAAGTCACTGTGTTTAGGAATTGTTTGTTACATAGCACCTTTGTGGCTGTAGCTAACTGATACACAGAGTTCTAAAGAACCCTTTCACATGTGAACTCTTAAGCCAACTCCCATAGGTAAGTTGGAATTTTCCTGCATTAAAACAAGATTACTATTATCTTTTTAATGAGAATTTTGTCTATTTTTTATTTGATTATAGCCCAGTCTTAGGATAAGAGCATAATTTGTTACCTGATAACACAGAGTATGGCTTGCACCCAGGATAAACACTAATAGCTATTGCATATAGCAGTGGTTTTCAGACAACTCTGCGAGTTCTAGGGCCTCCAGGGAGTTCTCATAAAGGTTGCTTTGGTGTAAGAGTTCCTTCCCTCCCTTCTTCAACTAGCTCCAGCCATAGCAAAGCTTTTTTATTTTGTCCTTTGAGACAGGGTCTTGATCCATCACCCAGGCTGTAGTGCAGTGGCGTCATCATAACTCACTGCAGCCTGGAACTCCTGGCCTCAAGTGATCCTCCTACCTTGGCCTCCCAAAGTGCTGTTCTTACATGTATGAGCCCCAACACCTGGGCCTAGCAGAGCTATTTTTATTTGTTTTACAGACTTGGTTTCCTTGGAAGATTTTGTCTAATTAAGAAGCTAAAATAAGTTGAAAACCTACAGTGACCCCCTCACTTTTCTTGTGACCCATGGTCTTCTACACTTGCAGGTCTCTTTTAGCCTCCCTATAGAGATTGCCTGTTCATTCTTGATACTTCTCCTCTCAAAAAATGGAGGCTAATTGCCATCCCCTTAAGTGTGAGCTATACTTAGTCACTTTAATAAGTAGAATATACAGGAAGTGATGGTGTGTGATGTCTAAGATTAGGGGGGCATTAGAACATAAAGATGTTGTGACTTCTCCTCTCTTTCTCTCTCTTTCTCTGAGTTCACTTATTCTGGGGAAAGCAGCTGGCATTTCATGAGACCACTCAGAAGCCCCATGGAAAAGTCCACATGAAAGGAGCTAAGGCCTCCTGCTGACAGCCACATAAGTGATCATGATTGTAACCTCATGAGAAACCCTGAGCCAGCTCTTGAATTCTTGACCCATAGAAACTGTGAGGGGAAAAAAAAGTTTGTTGTTTTAAGTTGTTATGTTTTGGGATAATTTCTTATGCAGCAATATATAACCAGTGCAATACACAACTAAACATATTTTTTTCTATGATACTCTCCTGAAATGCCTGAGTGTTAATCATTTTCTTCTTTCTCATTGCCTTTAATATTTACCTTGTTTGCAGAGTTCATTCTACTACATTCCACTGTGTGCATACATGCCTCCCCCATTAGGCTATGAGATACTCGCATTCTCAGATGCCAGACATGGTTCTTGGATCTTACGTATTGGATGAAGGATGAAAAGAATGGCCACTGCACGAGTTGTGCAAATCACTCACAGAAGAATAAGGCAGACAGAGGATAAAAAATAGTTATCTCTATCTCTACCAAAGTCATTTTCAGTTTTGACCAGAGATGATAAATAAGCAGAAAATCCTTAAATGGAGTCAATACTGTATTTTGTCACCACCTATTGGTATATAAACCAGTTCTCTGCATCTTGTTTTAGCAGATGACAGGCATTCCTGCTCAGATGGCATGTCTAGAATCATGGGGTCTGGAACTGGCCTGGGTAAGTGTTCTGACTAGGTTTACAGGTGAACAAGTTGGAAATCTATCACCATCCAAAACAATCCCTGGACTTACGATTTTGACCAAGTGGAAACAGAAGATACATAATTTATGAAGCTATAGAGGGTGTTTGACTTTTTTTTTTCTGGAAGCCAGGGCCATACGGTCAAATCAAAATGGTGAAAGTGGTATCTGGCCAATTCCCACGTGGACCCAGTGATTTGAAATAAGAGCCCTCTGGCTATGCCAGGCTACACAAATCCTGAACAATCAGATATTTAGAATTGAGTTTTCATGATGATAAAGATGATGATTTGTGTTTTTATTTTGACAGTCATCTAAATAATTAGCAGAGGGATATTAAGGCTCATCTAGAGGTTGGACTAAGAAACTAGAACTGCCACGTGATTTCAGGTCCTGAGTTTACGACTTGATGTGGCTCAAATGGCTGCACGGGTGACAGGGTTTAACTTGCAATGCACTGTTTCTGAGACTGGGGTCTGTGGGCTTGTAGCTTCAAGAGTCCTCAAGATTTCACATTTGGGAAACAGTGATAGAAACAAGAACTGCTTACTCTGAGGAAGGGTATTGATCCTTCACCTGGGGAGTCAAGGGCAGGCTTTATGAGGGGCTGGCATCAGAGCTGGCCCTGCATGCTTTCTCTTAACAAACAGCATCACCTGCCATTTAAGCTATCTGCTTGAGAAAATGCCCCATTTCCAGAGGCCATTCTTTACTTCCTGGTTATTCTTGGAGATCCTCTATGTGTTAGTGGTATTTAATTGGAGTGTTGCCGAGACTGAAGAAGAAATGGAAACGCCGAGTGGAGGGGGCACGAGAAAAGCAAAGCGTGGGCTTGAGCAGACACCGGGAAGTTGTTCTGTGCAGCTGAAAGTCAAGACAAACACAGGCTGCACAGGGACGTAGGACGCAGTGCCGGCAAAGGCCCATGACAAAGGCCAAGGCATTTTTTTTTTCTGCATGTATTTTTTTCCTCCATAATTAGGAAGGGGGAGACCCTGCAGGTTTTCTGCTAGGGTAGTCTCATTTTGTACTGATGGAGATGATTCCCACAATGCTGCAACTGACACAAATTCATGATTACATTGTTGAATAACTGTTTCAGCATCGTTTTGTTTAAGAACTCTTGCTTACCTGAAAAGTTTTTGGGCATATGGGGGATTTTTAATTCATTTATCACAGTTGATTTTTGCAGAAGACACAGAAGACATGCTTTTAGTATGTGCCTTGCCTTTGCTGAAGGGCGTGCCTGGCCGTCCTGTGTAAGCTGCATGACCCTGTTCAGAGCCCCTTACCCACTCTGACCCCTACCCCAGATAGTGAGATTCAACTGGGCACCCGACTTTGGGAGAGGCAAATCAGCTTAATCAGACTCTCTTAGAGAAATCTGGAATCAGGACATTGAGAAACTAAGACAAGGATGATGCTAGAACTGAAAGGTCATGCCAAGTTAAGCCATGTGGAAAGCAGAGAAAGCTGGTTGAAAGAGAGGTAAAGAGAGAAGAAGAAAAGCATGGCAGAGATGAAACACATGTCTAGAGAGTTACCCTGGTTTGGGGTTTCCAATTCCAACTCCGGTTCTTATTTGGGATGCATATAATTTGTTTCCTGTCTACGTTTCTAGTCCTTTGCAGGAATTTTGCAGTAAAATCCTCTGTACTTAAGCTAATTTGAGTGGGGTTATTCTTTCTTGTATCCACACATAGCCCTCATAAAGTAATGCTGAATTTTCAAATGTGGACATTGGTTCTCAAGAAACCATTGGGTTGAAGGGAGTAATGTCAGCCCACTGGTTAGGTACTAAACCAGCTTCCACCCTTGAAGTGAGAGGAACACATGAATGGCTTCAGGTTATTAGTAGGAACTTTGGGAAACAAGTTGGCAAGTACAACTTGACCACTGTTCAAAGAGATTGCACCTCTCGATGTGACCACAGAATGGGCCACAGACCTCAACAGTCACTGTGGTCTACACAGACCACAGCCAAGAACATTTGGACAAAAATGGAGGTAACTACAAAGACTATACAAACATACATATATATGAGTGTATATATATATATAATATACATGCATATTTTAACTCTTAATTTTCCATTCTTCTTTGTAACAAATTCTCACAGCTGAAGAAAAGCCATTGTCATTCTTTCAGGTGTCTGATGAAATCTAAAGCTCTCTTTATACTAACTGCAAGATTTAATCAGGAGTGGGTAATATGCATGTATGTACCATAATGAATTTCAAGTATTGCTATCTGCAGACATTGTCAGTAACTGAATTCCTGGGCTATGCAACTTGTAATTGAAAATCTTTACATTTTAGTTCCACCTGTCATTCCTCTAATTCTATTCGAAGAATGTCTATTAAAAATAATACCTCTCCTCTGTCTATCAAAAGTTATGCCTCAGTGGAAATGCGTATCATTGGAAGTTAGTAATTTTAACATGTTGGTGATTGGAGATTTTTTAAGAATAATTTGATATTTCTCAGGGTTGTTGAAATTATGGAAAGGGGTTTCATTCTGATAAGTAATAAATTTAGTAAATATGACGTAGCAATGAGAAATACTGTTTTAAAGTCGATTTCCTTTGAAATGCTAAGAATCTTCTTTAGGCAGGCATGCACCTGGAAACATCAGGGGACTAAACCAACAAGGCATGGAGACCCAGGGGATTTTCTTTGCACTTTTTCCTTGAAGGAGCTTTTCTCTTCTGCTGTTCATCTATCCGTCTGTAGGAATTCTATTCTTCAAGTACAGAGGCTAATGGCAGCGTAATGAAGTTTTGCTTACCCTCTTGCTTGCTAGATTTCTTTGAGCATGAAAATTTTACAAGGAACAACCCAACCGAACCACAAAAAGGCATTGATATTATGGGATAGCACTGGCTGTTTCATTTCCATTCACTTATCAGACATATTTACTTCTCAGATATTTCCTTAACCGGAATTGACTGTGCTATAATTGCCTATTTCTTTGGTCCATTGGCTGTTAACCTTGAAGTGACTGGGGTAGAGCTGGCGAGGCCTTCCCTGTCAGGCCTGACCTCTCACTATGCTGGAGAGAGCGCTGCCATGACAACGGCGACAGATGTCAGCTAAGCAATGTGCACCCTAGAAAGACTCCTGTACTGAGAAAATCGATCTTGTAATGGTGCCATGGAGCACATTCGCCGAACTGCCAAGTGTTCTAGGCTTAATCATTTATTTCATCTAGCAGAGAGAAGAAAACATAAAAGAAATGAAATGAATTTGACCTCTGTCTTTTGAGTGACTTTAGTGCTACACTGAATTCTAGCAAGTGCCTCTTATGAATTTTAAAAAATTACATTAGGAATAACATTTTGAAGTGAAATGACTCTTGTAATGCCAGCCCTCCAGAAACATGTTATTTCAAATGTCAGATACCTAATAGTCATTTGCTATTTTCTGTGTATGTCCGGGGGTTAGCTCCGTCTTGGGTATGTTTCAGGCAAATTATTATAGAGGAGCCGGGAATGAAGCGGACCAGAGCCCGCTGCTGTGGCTTTCTGCCTTTTTCTTAGCATGAGGCGACTTCTTTTGTGCTGATCGTCACAGGGTTTAGTGAGCAGCATAAACAGCGTTTCCTATTGACAGCTTTCGAATCCCTCTCATTTACAGAGTCTTCCAATAGAAAGCTTGTTCCTGTCTCTGTCTCCAGAGTGGAGTTTGTCTTCCTGACAGTTAATTCTGGGACAGCCTTCCATCGCCTTGATGGGCTTGTCATTCATGCCTTGACACCTCTCATTCATCTGAGTCTGGCCTGTTGGATATGCAAATGATCGGAGGACTGAAAACCGTAATCCTTCAGCCGTGATGGCCAGTATGTCAACGTCACTATTCTTGGAACAAGCCATTCTGTCGGGAGCTGGGGAGGGGTGGCAGGCTCTAAGCCAGGGGACATTGCAGCGTGCACTTATGACCTTTTTTTTTTTTTTTGTGGCCCAGGTCATAACTAGAGTTTTAAAAAGGCAAACACTCAATCTGAGGCAAACCTCCAAAGCCTAAGGATTGTAGACAAATCTCTCTGATAACCTTGCCCATATAAATAAATATCATTGAGAGTGATTATAGTAAAAAGGATCTCTTAAGATTTTCAATGTGATATGTCTGTCTCTTGTGCTGTGGGATATTTTATTGCATTTTTGCCCTCAAGTGGAGCTGACAGGAGCCAAGCTTGTAATTTAAATCAATAAGAACCCTTTACCATGGCCATAAAATACTTGGCTAAACCTTTGAAGTGGCCACAGTTGAATGCACAGTGAACACAGTATAAATGTTCCTTAAGATGTATTGTATGAGACCACTACTAAAACAGCATTCAAAGGAACCGGCCTTAAGCATCTTTTGTGACTGATGGGAGAGGGTCCCAACTGCTTTTGATCATTTACACGCCGCTCCAAACAGCCCCACTCAACTGGCACGTGACCCGGCTGCGGCCTTCTGTTTTCTCCTCGGACCTTTCCGCTCTGTCTTTGGCAGGGTTTCCGGGATCCGGGTCTCCTTCTAAACCAGTAAACCACATCTGATGTGCTGCTGTGTTGGTCGCTCCCATTGCTCTCTACCGTGGCAGGGAGAATAGAACAAAGGCCGGTTGTTCAAACCCATCATGAGAGCGCAGCTTGGGGGATTCGCTGAAGCCGGCTGGCAAGTGCTCTTTGTGTAAAAGTGAAGGCCTGTTTTTGGAGTGGTGGTGTTCAGAAGACGGTCAGGCTTGAAAAGAGGTGTTTGCCTCCACTCCGTGCTTTGCTCCGTCTCACGCTTCCTCATGTCTGCCCAGCCCTGGCGCTGCCTCCTCTTGCTGCCCTGGCCACTGTCTCGTGAGGGTGGATGGATGGATGGATGGATGCTTCCTTACTCTTGTCCTCTGTGTCTCTGTCTCTTTGTTCCCCATTCTTTGACTGTCTTTCTCTTTCTCTCGGATTCCAAAATCCTCTCCAATTCTGCAATAACGGTAAATGGTCATCATCTGAACTTGGAATTTGGCCATGAGATCATCTTGCGGAAATAGGCCTTAGAGCCACACTTGCTCACCAAGTAAGTGGTATTGCAGTTATTATGCCAAAGGCACAGGCTCAAACTTGGGGCGCAGTCATTCCTTTTTGGAATCCTGGGCCAAATACCTTTCCTGGCTGCTGCCTCACAGAAGCCACTTATTCTTGGTGAGGAATCAATAATAGTGATCAGAGTCACGGGCCACTTTCTACTTTATCTGATAGAATGCAACCTTCCCTAGGGCTCCTGTTTCTCAGGATGGCACCTACATGTATCCCCACGGCTAAGGAGATGGACACATGTCCTGTGTGGCCTCTCCTCTCTGGGAAGGCACTTTCTGAAGGGCCCATTTGGACCTCATGTCTGACCCTCCCCCAGTGGGCCACATGTCATGTGTGTTTGCTGCGTGCAGTCTGACCATACATTTTAATGCCTGGCCTCTGCAAACCCAACACTATTTGGTGGTTCTTGATATTTCAGCTGATGTTTACAAGATTTCTTTTGCCCTTCTGTGAGAACAGAGTAGACAGGGCCTTAAAAATGCATTACTCTGTGTTTATAAAGTTAATGTGTAAAAATGGCATTTAAAAACATGTGCAGGTGCAAACTGTTATAGCTGAAATCAGTCTTTAAGGACATATCAACAAGATTCAATGTTCAGAACTTGTTTGAGTCCTAATTTGAACAAACTAAGTGTAAAAAGACATGTAATATATATTCAGATAACTGGGGACATTTGGCTACAGGCCGGTTATTAGATAATTGAAAAAATACTACAGGGAAAGACAGACGTGGAATAGATAAAAATCACAGTGGCAAATGATGATAGTTGTTAAAACTGAGTGATAAGTAGAGTAAGGGTTCATGACACTATTCTCTCTACTTTTCTGTATGTTTCTAAATACTCTATATCGCAAAGTTAGAGGTCAGCAGGCCAGCTCAGGAATGCCCGATCCCTGCGCTTACAATAAAGTTGTATTCCTGCGGGCCTCACCTGTTTGACTGTCATCCTGTGCTCCTGCCTCCCACCTAACATCACCCTGACTTTGGGGACAGGTTCTTCGTGCACACTATTTACCCCTGTTTGCCAACTTTGTGGCCTGGCCTTTAACATTTGGCGTGAAATGTCTGCCTGCTTGGTCTCCCTATCTAGATTGTAAACTTCTCAAAGACAGGACTGTTTCTTACCTATAAGTGCTTCCCACCTAGAATCCCAGAGTGGGAACAAATCAGGCCAGGCTAGGCTGTGCTGTGGTAACACATGAACCTTGAAATCTCAGCAACTTAATGCAATAAAAGCGCTTTTTTTTTTTGAGTCAGAGTCTCACTCTGTTGCCCGGACTGGAGTGCTGTGGCATCAACCTAGCTCACAGCAACCTCAAACTCCTGGGCTCAAGCGATCCTCCTGCCTCAGCCTCCCAAATAGCTGGAACTACAGGCATGCGCCACCATGCCCGGCTAATTTTTTTTGTATATATATTTTTAGTTGGTCAATTAATTTCTTTCTATTTATAGTAGAGATGAGGGTCTGGCTCTTGCTCAGGCTGGTCTCGAACTCCTGACCTTGAGCCATCTGCCTGCCTTGGCCTCCCAGAGTGCTAGGATTACAGGTGTGAGCCACCGCGCCCGGCCAAAGCTCATTTCTTGTTTGTGAAAAGTCGAATGTGTGTTGGGCATCTCTGTCCCATCCTGCAGCTTTGCTCTCAGGAGTAGGTGGCTTTCAGTGAGACCACAGCAGGGGAAAACAGAGAGAGGGTGGCAGCAGACTGGCTCTGGACTGCGTCAGCCTGAGAATGACTCCCCAGAATTTTCTCACAGTCCATAGGCCAGAATTGGTCACATGGCCCCTAACAGCAAGGCAGGTGGGGAAATGGAAGGGAGCACATGGCTATTGGATGAGCAAGAATTATCTCCATCACAGGAGGCTGCAGGGTGATTGTGGAAACTGCTTCTTACCCCAGATGCATATTGTCTCATTAATTTCAGCGTAAGAGGGATGCCCAGGGGAGGGGGTGCCGTTGGTCATTTGTACAGAATGAGAACATGACAACTAGACTATTTCCCTTCCATTTTTTTGTCATGCCATTGGATTATTTCCTATATAGCTGGAACCAAGTCTTCAGGAAATGGTAGGACCCCCGTGGGCTGACTGACACTGTTCAAGTAGCTTGGCTTTGTGCCCGTGACAGGGAATTATCACTTGTCTGTATCTGAAAGTGACATAGCTCTGCCCTGTGCGAGAGCTCTGGGTGCTGCAAAGCTGGAGGTGCTCCTGGATCAGGCCCCTGCCAGGAAAGAAAGGCACGGTTCTACCATAAGTTATGGGGAGTTTCTCCCTCATGCAAGGTTTAAAATGTTTTATCTAAGGAAAGGACACCACTAACCAGAGGAAAATGTACACTCTCAAGCCAGGTGTACATTCCCATGTGTGATATACTACTGTCCTCACCTGAATTTAGTGAGTGAGCAGGTGGTTGGAGGTACCTGCCGGTGGGTAACTGGCTTCTATGAATAGGAGCTGCAGACCTCCCTCCCCACCCCCTTCTGCCTCCCTCCCACCCCCTTCCCCCCATGGGTGGGGCAGGTGTCCTTAGAAGAGGCAGTGACCCTGCAGCCTTCCTGGGCCTGGGGGTGAAGGACTGTACTGTGCAGAGCCACGTGAGGGATACTGGTCTGAGAGTCTTCTAGAAACAACAGTCAGCCCTTAATGAAGGGCATTAAGTGAAGGGCAATCTGATCTTAGTTGCTTCTTTAAAACAATCCCTGTGCCTATGTCCTGAGAATGAGCTGGAGGGGCACACAGAAGCCAGCAGGAAGATCAGTCGGGGGGGGGTTGGCGAGAGACAACAGGGTGGCTGTAGGGATAGAAAGAACTGGGTGGGTCACTCTGTGTGTTTGGCAATGAAAGATAGCTGTCTCCTGTCCCTCTTCCCTTGGATGTCTGGTCCCAGTTACGCTGGTCCCCTGCTAGTTCCTCGTCTCACCCTCAGGACCTTTGCACCCACCGTTCCCTTTGCTAGAATGTCCCCTCCCCCAGCCAACACCTACTTACCCTTCAGTCTCAGCTCCCAGGTCACTGTCTCATAAAGCCTTCTCAGAACCCACACCCCTTCATCCACAATCTGTTTCTTCTTTTAGAATGGAAGTCTCTTAAATTCAGGGATTGCATTTGTCCTAATTACATTTAAAAAAAAAAAAAAACCTTCCTACTTTTTTCAAAAAGCAGAACATCTGGCTTGTATGTAGTAGGTCCTTAATGAATATTTTTTGAATGACCTATGTTAGGCATTTTCTTACATTGCACTTGCATTGTTAAATCCTCCTTACAATCTTGCAATCCCATTTTATGGATGAGTAAACCGAAGCCTCAAGAACACAAAACAGGGGAGTGGCAGACCCAGGATTTGCAGCTAGGTCTGTTTGGCATCAAAGCCCTCATTCTTTATATCACAGCAGGAATAATGTGAACTTATTTTATTCAAACGATATAATTTGGATTATACCAAAGCCAGAACACTATGAATTCTTTTTATTTCACTTGTTCCAACCTACTGAGATCGATTAATTCATGCATTATTTATGGGGAGACACGAACTCATTCACTATGTTAAATAGGAGGGCAAGAAAGGGACAAGCTGAGCTTCAGGGAAATGCCTGTAGTGAGTTGGATATAGAAGGTCCTAGAAGGAGAAAAAGCTGTGTGCTTCCCAGAAGAGCAACCTGGCCAAAAGCCTGGGTGACTGGCTCATTAGGAATGGCCTTCAGGGTGGCAAGAGCCTGTTGTCCCCTGACTCTTGCTGAGATGGGTAAAACATTTAGGCCACTTCATAGAAAGGGCTTGGCTTTGGAGTCACCCTTTGCTACTTTCCAGTGGAGTAACACTGGGCAAGCTACTGACACTCCCCAGTCCCAGTTTCCTCACCTGTAAAATGAAGATAATGATATGTACTTTGCAGGGCTGTGGTGAAGATTTATGGGAGAATGCAAACAAAGCAGCAGCTCATTGCCTGGCACAGGCTAGTGACCAATATGTGTGACCTTCTTAGCCAACCTTCTACAGACAGGCTGGTCTGGGAGAGGGTCAGAAAGAAATACTTCGCAGGCAAGAATGCAGAAAGTCAGCCACCAAGAATATTGGGAATGGTAACAAGAAGACACCTCCACCTTTATATTTTTCCTCTTTTTTTTTGTTTGTTGAGGCAAAATTTACATAACATAAATTAAACATTTTAAAGTGTACAGTTTAGTGGTATTTAGTACATTCCACAATGTTGTGCAACCACCAGTTGTATCTAGTTCCAAAACCTTTCACCATCCCTCCAAAAAACTCTGTACCCCTTAAGCAGCCACTCCCAATTTCTTCCACCTCTCAGTCCCTGGAAACCATCCGTGTGTATTCTGTCTCTATAGATTTACCTATTCTGAATATTTCATATACTTATAATCATATAATACGTGACCTGTTGTGTCACGCTTCTTTCACTTATGTTTTTTGGGTTCTTCCTTGTTGCAGCATGTGTCAGAATTTCATTCGTTTTTATAGCTGAGTAGTTTTCCATTGTAGGTAGACATCACATTTTGTTTATCCATCCATCCATCCCTTGATGGATATTTGGGTTGTTTCTACCTTTTGCCTGTTGTGAACAATGCTGCTATGAACATTTGTACAGGCATTTGTGTTAGTACCTTGTTTTCAGTTCTTTCGGATATATACCTAGGAGTGGAATTGTTGTGTCATATGGTAATTTTCTGTTTGACTTTTGGAGAAGCCACTTGCTTCCAAAGCAGTTGCACCGCTAGCAGTGGGACTCTAATTTCTCCACATCCTCACCAGCACTTAGTTTCTGTGTTTTTGGATTACAGCTGTTCTTGTGGGTACGAAGAGAGATATCTCACTCTGTGTGTGTGTGTGTGTGTGTGT